>NW_004625047.1:14226-26204 GCF_000247695.1 Heterocephalus glaber
AATAAGAACCAAGAGAGACTATGTAAAGGTGCAAATTTCCAATGATGAATGTCATTATATTGTATACCTAAAATGTACCAATAAAATAATATTTTAAAAAAATTTAGAAAAAGAAAAAGACAAAGGGTGAAAATAAATAAGTAAATAGTTAGAAATTAAGATGGTGATGGAACCTAGACCAGGCCATGTGAAACACTTGGACTATTTTCCAAAGATTGGTCTTGAAAAGCACTGAGGCTTCCACCTACCATCCTGGGGACTTACACCTTTTTGGCCCTGAGTGGCCCTGGGAGAAGCCTGGCTTTCTGAAGACACCATGGTGGAGACGCTGACTGAAGACCCCAGGGATGCTGAGGTGTGATAGGGGAGGGGAGAAGCCTTTGAGATGACCCCGGCTTGCTTTCTACCTGACACCAACATCATAAGCGGTCCAGGCAAAGCTGCCCAGCTGGGGTGCTCTAAACTCCTGGCCCTCAGAAACCCCAACTATTTTGTTTGGAAACAGTTTAGTGTTGGGAAACCGGTCGGCAGTCATAGTAACTGGAGCGAGGAGGGAAGGAGAGCCAGGGTTTGTGGACAGCAGTGTTCTGTACAGAGAGCAGCATGTGCAAAGGCCCAGAGATCAGAGTGGTGCTGAGATGAAGGTGCAGGGACAACTTGGGGGGCTTTCCAGCCCAGTGCACCCACTGGGCACAGAACTCTGCTTTTGGTCTGGCCCTTCCTCCCTCCTGTGGATGAGAGTCCATCTCTGTGCAGAGAGCAATTTGTGCAATTCTGGACCTCACGCTTTAATTTGACAATGCCTGTGCTAGGAAGAAAGTCACATTTCATTCATTCATTCATTCATTCATTCACCATTTAGCAAGTTCGAATGCATCACCTGTACTGGGATCTTCCCACTGTCTCCTGGGCACCACACCAAGACCCCAAGCGCACCCCAAGGTATGAGCTCTATCTCCAGTGCACAGACACAGAGACAAGGCTGAGAAGGCTGGCCCTTCACTCACTGCCAGGACAGGGAGTAGGAGGCAGTGAGGCACCCAAAGTGGCTGAGCCTCCCTCTTTCCCAGTTCCTGGTCAGTTCCTCCCAGGCTGTGTGACCTTGGGCAAATTGCTCAACTGCTCTGGGAAAGACTCATTTTTCTGCTTGGTAAAAGAAGGAGAATAAATTTCGGGCCAGGGGCCTCAGTTCACAAAACATTAAGGTCAGTGCTTCCTCCTCACCTCTCAGGGTCCCATCTGCCCAAGGAGAACTGAGCAAGGATGGGAGCTCAGTGTGACCCAGGAAAATGGCAATTGGGACCATGGAAGTCTGCTTTCTCTGACAGAGCCCTGCACGTGGCACAGTGTTTTCTGTCCCCTGATGAGTACCTGCCTCCCCAGTGCCCTCAAGCAGTGGGGCCCATTTAAAACTTCAGCAGGATTCAGGAGAACAAAAGGAAAAAGATAATACTGAGCAGTGGTTGGCCTGTGCCTGGGAAAACCAGCAGGGAGGAAGGCGAGGCCAACAGCGGACAGAGTCCAAAGGCCACACTTCAACCCCTGGACATCTTCCTGTGCAGCCACCAAGATCAGAAAGAGAAACACCTGCTCTCATGGGGTTTGGATTCTGTGGGGTGAAGGAGTCACAATCATAGAACAGAGAATATTCACTCCCTGTTCACCTGGTGCTGACACTGCCCTATCTCAAGTAACTCTCCTGCCCTATAAAGTGGGAGGGGTTATTTTCTCACTGAAGAAGCCAAGGCCTAGTGAAGGGACATGAGTTGCCCAAAGTCATGCAGCTGGTAGGACCCAGATGTTGAAGAGAAAACTGGAAATCCCTCAGTCCCCATGCTGAGGATGCCTGAGTCCTCAGGCAAGAGATGAGGCTCTCCAGGTTTATAGATTACAAGTGGAGGCCCAGAGAGGTGTAGCAACCTACTGAGGCCTCCTGGCCCTTCCTCTGCATCCTACCCCCAAGTAGTCACTCCTAGTGGGGATCAGGATTTAGGACCAGTGTATCTGATTGTGGGGGACAGAGTTTGACCAAGATTCTGCTGCAGCCCAAGCTCTCCTCCCCATGACCCATCACCCTAGTCCAGCTTGCAAACAACCTACCCCAGGACATGACAACTTTTCATCACTGTCACAGCAACATGGCCAGGTCCACCCCAGGGCACAAGGCACTCCTAGACCCTCAGGGAGAAGTGGGGATAGGAGCCAGTTCCCCACTGGTGCACCCAGTTCTCTGAATCTCTGGAAAAACAGCCTCCGCCCACCTTCCCATGCTCTCCAGTGGTCGCCTGCCCCTGTCCCAAGGTAGCAGGGAACCCCCACTGGAAGGTGGAGAGGCCGAAAGGGGGGATCCTGTTAGCTGACACTTTAGAACCTTGCCTTTGAGGGCAGGGCTGGGAGGAGAGACAGAGAGACAGTGACAGGAAGGGAGCACAGATGCCCCGGGTTTGAAGCTGTGGGACTTTCGAGTGTGCTGTGTGCGTGACCCACATAATTTCCTCCCGCCGCTCTGGGGGAGGCCAGGCCCCCACTGGACAGTTACAAGCCTCAGAGAAGCTCAAGTGACTGCTTGGGGGCAGAACAGAGAAGGAAGGGACCAGGGCCTAGAGGTCAGGGGCAGCCTCAGGGTGGAGCAGAGGCCATGAGTCCCCGCAGGTGAGGGACTTTCAGTATAAATGGCCACAGATGGAGCTGGCCACACAAGAGTTTGTAACACAGAGGCTCTGAGGACCTATCTGCCTGGGAACACAGCAGTGTGGAAACTGAGCAGACTCATTGTTCCTTTGCCACGTGTCTGGATACTGCCCTGGCCAGCCATGCTGCTAGGCTGCCTTCTCCTCCTGGTAGCCACCATGACTGTAGCCCAAGGAAGTAGACAGCAAGTGGACAGTGAGCAGAGGAACCCGCCACCCAGGGAGCATGTGAGGCAATTGGATGGCAATTGGATGGAACAGCTGAAGAGTGAGCTGAAGAACAGTACACTGAGGCAGCAGAAGGTATGGCTGGCCTGTGAAGTACGGGAAGCTTCAGGGCTGTCACCATCAGCAGATGGAGTATATGCACCAGAGGCCTCATTGGGCACAGAGTGCTGGGCTTCAAGGTGTAAAAATCGTAATATGAGGCCCGAGAGAGGCAGGAATGAACCTGGTACCACACAGCAAGACTGGGAAGCATTGGAACAGGGAAGCTGGCTCTTCACAGCCATCCACTTAGACTGAACATGGGGCAGGCTCATCCTAGGGGAGCAGACAGCAGAGAGAGAACAATTCATCCCTTCTGGATGAAGGTGAGAGAGAGGTCATGAAGACGTTTCCACTATGTCAGAGGGTGACCCAGGGGAAGAAGGCAAGGAGTGGGGCTGTGGCCGGGCCGTCTGTCTGCAGTCAGATCATTTGTAAGGATGCCACAGAGGAGGTGGCCTCTCAGCCCAGGGGACAAGTGACATAGGCATCTGTGTCAGGTTTTCACTGAGGGAAAGTCCCAGGGCTACCAGGACAGAATCCAGTCACATTTGTGGGGACAGAGAGGTGGCCAGCAAGCTGGAGCAGAGGGAGAGGGGCGTGGGCCGAATTCTAGAGGTGAGAGCAAGGCTTCGTGGGCCACAGTGAGGACTTTGACTTTTGCTCCGAGTGTCATAACAGCCACAAAAGAGTTTTGAGTGGGTAGCAACAGCACTGCTTTGGATTTAACAGCATGGGGTGGAGGGGACAGGTGGACCCTAGGAGCCCAGGAGGAAGCCCTGTAGCCACTGCAGTCACCAGGCGTGTGGAGAGGGAGGCCTGAGCAGCTTGGGTCTGGAGAGGGCAAAGGGAGTGATTCTGCAGGGAGTGAATCACCTGTGCTGATGAATCAGACACAGGGAGGTAGAGAACAGCAGTTGAGGGTCACAGCAGTCTGAGGCAAGGCCAGGGGCAGTGAAGGATCCTGTCATTGTCTCTGTCCTTGAGCCAATGCTGAGCACCTGCTCCATGCCCCAGGGAGGCAGAGTCATGGGAGGCAGGCTCTGCTCTGGAGCAGTGTGGGCACAGAGATGGCCACTGGGGTTCAGGTAACAGATAGCCAGGGCCTCTAAGTAGGAGCTACCAAGGGAAGAGGAAGGGGCCCAGTACAGTCTGGGCAGCAACTGCAGGGTCCAGGATGAGGACTGAATGTTTTAAGCAGCAGACACACAGGGCAGCCCAGCAGAGGGGAGGTGAGAGTGTTCTCTATGGGAAGTGGGAGGCCACTCGTGCACTGTAGTTTCTGGGTTGTTTAAATCCAGGCTAAACTTGTACCAGCCCATTTACTCAGTAACGGGCTTATGTTCTTCATAGTACTTGTCACTATTGAAATCTAAGTGATTTATTTAGTAGAAGGATTCTGGAATCAGAAAATTTTGCCAGTTTTTAAAAAAATTCCTGGCTCTGTAATACAGAGCCTTGCATATGGTGAGTGCTCAAGAAATAATTCCTGAATTGATACACAAAGAAAACCATGGTAAGGGCACTAGTTTAAGGAAACATGTTTTATGTTATAGCATATTTGTTTATGAGAAATTTTCTAGACTTCTGAGTGGTTGGTCTTTTCATTTCTTGAGGTATATTCCACTCTGGCTAAAATCACCCTTTTCACCTACAGTTCTATGAGTTTGGGCAAACATTTACAGTGCTGTAACCACCACACGCATGATATAGGACATTGCCAACATTGCCTGTGTCCCTTTACAATCATTCCCACTACTAGACCTCAGTAACTGGCAATCACAGATAAGTCATAGAAAGGCAATCTTGCAGGATGTAGCCCTCTGAGTCTGGCTTATTTCACTCAATGTGATGTAGCTGAGATTTGTCCATGTTGCTGTGTGAGCAAATGGCGCCTTCCTGCTCATTGCTGAGTCACAGCAACTGGATGGCCAGGACCCAGGTGTTTATCCATTCAGAAAAGTTAATTTTGTACAAATAATGCCAGAGAAACCAGGTTTGAGCAGAACTCCTCAAGTGCAGAGGTTGCTCTTTCAGAGATCAGCATCTTTGAGCACCAACATCCTTCCTTGTAGTTCCTGTCTGTCCTAACTTCTTTCCTTTCTTTAAGGCCCTTTTCAAATGCCCTGTCCCAACAAAGAGAAGGTTTACTGTCCCATGCCACTGATTTGTAAAGTGAGGCTCAGAGACAAAGAAGATCCTCCAAAAGTGATTGCTAGAGGATAGCAGAGGCAGAACTCAACCCCAGGGCCAAGGACATAGTAGTCCAGGAGCCAAAGCTGAGCATCTCTGCTGACTGGAGGGGAGATGGGAGGCTGTGGCCCATTCCATTTATTGGGGGTGAGAATGTGCCAGGCTAAGGGTGATAGAGAAGGGGCTGCTCCAATCCTGGTATGGGGTGGGATGGGGCCTGGAGAAGAGTAGGCCCCCACCTGGGTCCATTCCTCCAAAGAAATCCTTCTTCTTTCTTCTGCCCATGTCTGAGACCCAGGCCACCCCCCCAGTCCCTATGATACAGACCTCCAGAGCCCAGTGCAGCTCACTTGTGCCCATCTGGCCTGCCAGATTATCCCTGCCAGGACCCGTGCTGATTGGGTGGCCATGGCAGATTGTGTGACAGGATCCAGTTGTGCATGGCCTATGTCTCCCCTGGCTGCTTGCAGCCTCAGGACCAGTGGGAGTCCCACAAGATGTTCAGGGAACTCCAGTCCCTCAAGATGATGTCCAGTTACACTGAGTCCCAGCCCAGCTCTGCAGACCTGGGGAAAGTAAGAATTGTTGGACCCTAGCCTTGAAAGTCTCAACTCAGGGATGAACTTCCTATTTGACATCCTTGAATAAAGCTCAGGGGCTAGGAGTCTGCATTTCAATCCAGGTTCAGGTAGGTTCCTGACTCATGGAAAAGCCAGAACCCATCCTCAGCAGAGCTCTGTTTACCCTGCCCAGGCTCAAGGCCCCAGCCAGTGTACATTAGGATCTCTGAGGACTATGTTAGAGGGGAGAGTATGACAAGAGGCAGTCTGAGGGAGTTAGTGAACACCTCAACATTCATACTGCGACCACAGCAAGCAAAATCAACAGTGAGTTGAGTGTGGCAAGTGAGAAAATGTGGTGTTAGAGTTAAAGCCGAAGTTGGGGCTTCAGAACTGGTTGGGCCCATTGACTGAGATGGGAAAGTGGCTGGAAGCTTCATGGACAAGGCCGTGGGAGTGGAGGGATCAGAGGTCTGTGCTGTGTGCTTGAGAATACTTATTGGAAATCTTTCCGGACAGGGCATGGTGGTGGAACATCCAGGGGAGAAGTCCAGAAGGGCAATGGTGATGGCACAGTTAGCACAGGGGTGGAACATGGAAGTCCCAGGAGCTGCTTGAGCCTTGGGTCCTTGGATACTTTGACATCTGGTACTTGGAGAAGCTTATGGATCCATCTAAGAAATGCATAAAACAAAGACATAAGAAAGCAAAATGATATTGCACATGAAATCAAAATATGAAAAGGCCAATCTATGATGAAGCTGTGGCATTGTCTAGTGGTGGATTTAAAAATGTTCATAATTCCAAAGTTATAGTGAGTAAAAAACCATATTTGAAAACATTGTGAACCACTGTGTTGAGTATGAAAATATTTGTGCTCTCTATTGGCCATGAAGTCACAGAGGCAGTAGGACAGCTCTGGTTTGTATGCCAAACTCATAATTGAAGGAAATGACAGTTTTTATTATACATTCACTGAAGTTCATGAACCCACTGAATGCTCCCTACAGACCCACATTGAGGACCCTGGCCCAGGGAGAGAAGGTAGAGAAAGAGGAGGGCCCAGGACTGGGCCACCAAAGCCCCCAGCATGTAGGAGCCTGATAGAGCAGAGGGGTGGCCAGGGACAGGAGGAATGCAGGACAGAGGCCTCTGGGAGTGCTTCCACTGGCCACACTGCTGGCAGGCCCAGTCTCATGGGACAAGAAGTATCCCCTGAATGTGGCATCAAACAGGCCCTTGACAAGGTGAGTGGAAGAATGAGGGGGATTCCTGGGGCTGGAAAGATATGAAGAGGGTTAAAAAGGATTTAACATAAAGAATAGTGTTTAAAGTTTTTGTGTATGTGTGAAATGTACCATAATTATATATTAATTTATTTAAGAGTAGGGTGGGCATGGAGGTGGCAAAATAGAGTTTGGTGCTGCAGGAAGCAGGGAAACTGGAGAGACAGCTGGTGGGGCTGTGGGTCATTTTCAGGTGGGAGCTGGGAGAGTGCATCTGTGCATTGGGAGGGACTGGTAGGGCATGAGGAAGGAGCTGGGATCTGAAGGCCAAAGGCCTGGAGAAGCTCTGGTCCCTGAAGTCTCTATGCCCAAGGGTCTCACACTGAAGCCAGCGTCAGACTGAGCCAGAGGCTGCTGAAGGGCAGACTGCTGGGCTGCCTGAGCCCCTGAGTCATAGAACTGGGTGGGCCTGGAAACTTGCATTTCTAACCAGCTCCTAGGTGGTGCTGATCTTGGAGGATCTTGGAGGAAAGCCCTGCTCTAACAACCCTAGCACCGCCAGGTGCACTCTGGGGTGCACAAGGATATGTGACCTGCAAAGGCACTGTCAGAAGAGGCAGGGCAGGGGGCGCCACAAGACCAAGGAGAAGAGGAGAGGAAGGAGGCAGCAGCCAAAGCCTGGACCCCAGCCCAGCTCACCACCTCTCCCTGGGGAGCCCTGGTTTTCCCAAGGAACCTGGGAGCCACCCTGTGGGACCTCCCTGAAGACTGAGTGAGAGGGTGAGGGAGGGAGCCAGGGACAGGGTGGGGAGGGTGGCCTGAGCCAGTGAGAGCAGAAGCCAGGAGACCATGGAGTGAGGACGGAGGGAAGGAGGGAGAGCTCCTCTCTGCCTGCAGGCTCTGAGCCTGAGGACACACTGTTCACCTTTATAACCTGAGCCTCCAGGCCAGCCCTGCTTCCTGGCTCACAGGAAAGAGCAGCTCTGTCAGTGAAATGCAGGGTGATCCCAGGGCCCTTGGGGACCAGGATCCAACCGTGCTTCTCAGACAGACAAGGCCAGAAGTTAGAAAGCACAGCCTGGCAGATGGACCTGCAAACTGTACCAGGGAAAGGTGGGTGCCCACCTGCTGGCTGCTTTCCCCTGGGAAGCCAGGAAAAAGGGATGTGAGAAAGGTAGTCTTTTCTCTGAAAGGAGATATTTAGGATAAGTCCATTTTATGAAATCTGTTTTTCCTTAAAATCCAATTTTTGTAAAATGTACACATGCTTTTGTAACCATTCCTTAGAAAGACAAGACAAAGGGCCAGTCAACCTGTCATAAATTTTGTGTGTAACAAAGAGATTCCTAAGTTACAGGATCTGACCAGCAGCTATGACACCTTAAGAACTAGTCAATTGGGTTGGACTATAAGGCCAAGAGGGCATGGCATACAGAGAACAGTGTGTCAGGGAATAAAAATCCAACAGACTGCTTGCTGTGAGTGTTGGCTAGCTTTGCTTAGCTTAGCCATGCACCCATCTGCAGAAGTAAAGCCTGGAGAAAAACTTTTCAAAAGTCTGATTTATTGTCCTGTTTGTGACACCAAAAAATTTACGCCCAAAGTGCCTGACATGGGGCTTGTGCTCTGAGACTTACTGCTCTTCTTTTTCTACCCATTCATTGAGCTCATATTTCTTCCTTTTTTCCTAGCCCTCCCTTCACCCCCTCCACCCTTCCCTATTTACAAATACTTTATTTCTATTTTTTCCATTTCTCAGCATTTTTCCTTTCCCTTCTTTCCTTTCCTCTTCCCCTCCCACTACCTCTACCCCTTTGGACGTTTTCTTCCTATTTTGCATTATTGGTTATTCATTCTAATCATTGGTACATTTTAGGTATACAATATAATGTCATTTGTCATTGGAAATTTGCACCTTCACATAATCTCTCTTGGTTCTTATTTTTCACCCTTGCCTAGCCCTCCCTTCAACCCCTCCATTCCTCCCTATTTACAAAGACTTTGTTCCTATTTTTCCATTTTCTCATATTAATTCCATTCTCTTCTTTCCTTTCCCCTACCCCTCCCACTTCCTTCCCCTTTGCCCCTTTTCTTCCTATTTTACATGATCTATTATACGTTTTAGTCCTTATTCACACTTTCAGTTCCTCACACCAGAGAAACTACTTGGTATTTACACATGTGTGTCTTATTTATTTCACTTAAGAGTATTGTCTCAATGTGCATCCATTTAGCTATAAATGTCTTTATTTTCTCATTTTTTTATGGTTGACTAGTACTCCATTTTATAAAAAATCCCCACATTTTCTTTATCCAGTCTCGAGTTGATGGGCATTTGGGCTGTTTCCAGTTGTAGCTATCACAAACTGTGGTGCTATGAACATGGGTGCACATATATCATTGTGGTGTGGTTCTTTTAATTCTTTGGGGAAGATCCCCAGCAGTGGAATAGCAGGGTCAAATGGGACTTCCAGTCCTAGTTCTTTGAGTTGTCACCATACTGATTTCCACAGTGGTTGCACCAGTCTACACTCCCACCAGCAGTGGAGCAGGGTTCCTCTTTCCCCACAACCCCATCAGCATTGGTTATTGGTTGATTTCATGATAAAGCTCATATTTCTTAAAAATCTCTGAAGCCATCAGGACCCAGGCTTTTCTTTTTTCCTAAGTTTTTAATTTTATGTTTCCAATTTTGTTGACTGATATTGGGTTTAGAACTTTTAGGTCTTCTTTGTTCAATTCTGGTAATTCATACATATCTAGGATTCTGTCTCTTTCTTCTGTGTTTTCCTTCTTATTGGCATGTAGGTTCTTGAAGTAGGTATCGATGATCCTCCGGATTTCCACTGGGTCCACTGTAATTTCATCCTTTTCATTCCTAATTACATGGATTTGGGTCTTTTCTTTCCTTTTCTTGATAAGGTTGGCTAAGGATATATCAATTTTGTTTATTCTTTCGAAGAACCAACTCTTTGCTTCATTGACTTTGTATCATTCTCTTAATCACCATTGCATTGACTTTTGTTCTGATCTTTATAATTTCCTCCCTGCATGAGATTTGGGTTTGTCCTGCTCTTCTTTTTCTGGAAGCCTGAGGTTCATCATCAGGTTGTATATTTGAGCTCGCTCCATTTTCCTAATATGCATATTTACTGCTATGAATTTCCTCATAAGACTCTTTCATTATGTCCCATAAATTCTGAAATGTTGTATTAACATTGTCATTTAATTGTAGGAACTGTCTGATTTCTTCTTTAATTTGCTCTGTGACCTATTGGTTATTCAGAAATGTGTTGTTCAATTTCCATGTGTTTATGAAATTCTTGTGGTTTCTTTTGCTATTGTTCTCCAATTCCATAACACTATGGTCTGATAATATACAGGGGATAATTTCAATTCCTTTGTACATACTTAAACATGTTTTATTCTACAAGACATTTAGAGGAGAATCATTGCCACCACTTTTTAAACTCTTCAATGAAATTGAAAAGGGAGCAATACTCCCAAATTCATTCCAGGAAGCAAATATCACCTTGATCCCAAAAGCAGAGAAAGACTCAACTGAAAAAGAGAACTGTATGCCAATCTCACTAATGAACATAGATGCAAAAATCCTTAATAAGATACTGGCAAATAGAATGTAGAAGATCAAAAAGAAGATCATAACACCCTGACCAAGTGGTATTCATTCCAGGGATGCAGGGATGGTTCAACACACACAAATGAATAAATATAATACACGATATTAATAGAGCTAAGGACAAAAACCATATGATCATCTCAATAGATGTAGAAAAAGCATTCAACAAAATCCAACACACACTCATGACAAAAATCCTATGGAAAATTGAAACAGACAGTCTCTATCTCAACCTATTAAAAGCCGTCAAGGAAAAACCAATAGCTAATATCATACTAAATGGTCAAAAACCGAATCTTTCGCACTAAGAGGAACAAGACAAGGATGCCCACTATCTCTACTCCTGTTTAATATCATTTTCTAAACATTAACCAAGCAGATAGACAAGAGAAAGAAATAAAAGCAATAAAGATAGGAAACAAAGAAGTTAAATTGTCATTATTTGCAGATGACACGATATTCTATATAGAAGACCCCAAGAACTCCATCAAAAGTCTTCTAGACTTAATAACCAAATTCAGTAGAGTAGCTGGATACAAGATCAACACACAAAAATCAATAGCTTTCTAGTACATGAACAACAGAGTCACTGAAAGAGGACCTGGAGAAACAACTCCTTTCACAATAGCATCCAAAAAAAATGAAATACCTAGGAATCAACCTAATGAAAGAAATGAAAGAACTCTACTCTGAAAACTATAGCACTCTGAAAGTAGAGATTGAAGATGATATCTGAAAATGGAAAGGCATCCATCCCTTGCTCCTGGGTAGGAAGGATCAAAATACTGAAAATGGTCATGCTTCCAAAACTATTACATAGATTCAATGCACTCCCAATTGAAATTCCAAGAGTATACTTCAGAGACACTGAGAAAGCAATCCAAAAATTTGTTTGGAACAAGAAGAGACTTAGAATAAAAAAGCAATTCTAGGCAAGGACAAGATAGGGGGTATAACAATCCCCAACTTGAAACTATACTACAAAGGTACTGTGATAAAAACAGCATGGTACTGGTCAAGAAACAGACTTGAGAATCGGTGGAACCAATTAAAAGAAGGAGAAACAACTCCAGACACACTCAGCCACCTCATCTTCAACAAAGGAGGCAAACACCCTCACTGGAGGCAAGATAGCCTCTTTAATAAATGGTGTTGGAAAGATTAGGTTTCAAGTTGTCAAAGATAAAATTAGAACTATGAAAAAAAAACCAGAACTATGTATCTCACCATGCACTAAACTAAAATTGAAATAGATTAAAAATCTAAATATTAAAATAGAAACACTAACCTGCCTGGAAGAGAGGTTCAGTAGAACTCTTGAAGACATTGGCATAGGAAAAGATTTTATGAACAAAACCTCAGGTGCCTGTGAACTAGTACAAACAATCAATAAATGGGATCT
>NW_004625047.1:55167-65980 GCF_000247695.1 Heterocephalus glaber
AATTTTTCTTTTCCTGGTCACTAATTGCAATCTTATCTTCTATATCTGAAATTCTATCCTCACATTGGTTCATTCTGCTGCACAGACCTTCAGTGGAGTTTTTAATCTCCTGGAAATCTGTTTGCATCTGTTTTATGGATTCCATTTGTTTCCTATGTTGGGATTCCATCATGTTCCTGAGCTCCTCTCTAGATTTATTAATCGTGTCTTGTACTATGAGCACAATCTCTGTTGTTATCTGATAAATTATTTCTGATTTCATTTTTTCCAGATCCTCTTTTGTTGCCAGTTCAGGGAGTCCAGGTGGTGGAGTGTCACAGTGTTCCATCTCCTTTTCCTTTGGGGTTGTTTTAGGTGATCTGGAAGTCTGTTTTTGAAACTTGTTTATGTGTCTTCTCTTTTCAACGGGGGGGCGGGGGCGGCTGCTTGCGCCTGCTCGGCTCACCTCCTCTGCACTCATGGGCCTGGTACAGCAGCCCAGAAGCCTCCTCTGGTGCGCTGGGAGCAGCTCACCTCCTCTATGCTCACAGGTTAATTTTCTTCACTTTTCCAGTGGGCTTTAATTTTCATCAAGGGGACTCAGAGAGGACCTCTTTCTGTTGTTCACTTCTAACTGTCTTCTCAAACTCAGAATGCTGTCCTTTATGACCCCTGAAATTCTGTGGTGTGGATCCAGGTAATGGCATGGCACAACCCAGGGAGTGGGTGTGCCGGTTCTCTGGGTTGGTGATATAGCCTGTTACTACTTTTCTATTGATGTTATTGATAAGATTTGCTTGTAAACTATGTTTTTATTTATTTAGTAAAATATATGACATATTTAAAAGTAAATTTGCTTTGGAAAAATTAAGTAAATGTAGCAATGGTGGAAATTGAGGAGGTATGAATGGAGAAGGGTTGGGGGCATTGATATAGACACAAGAGCTGGCCTGGGAGGAAAGAAATCTGGGTTCTACCCTCAGCTTTACTTTGATTCACTTGCCTAAAGCAAGCTGTTCACCTCTGAACCTGCTGCACACCCCGCTACCTTCACAACAGGTGTTCTGCTTCTCTCCCTCAGCTGACCTTTCCTTCCTCAGAGCCTCAACTCCTTCCCATTGCACTCTCCCTTGAAAATATCACTCCACTCATCTCTTTTTCACAGATACACCATCATTCAATGACCTGTTCAGAAGACACCTTCTCTAAGAAGCTTTTTAGGGTTGCCCAGTGACCTCTTCTTGAGGCTCCTCCTTCTATCCACCCAAATGTTCACAATCCACTGTCTGCCTGCCCTATCATAGCCTCCTCCAGACTAAGCCAGCCTGAGGCCTGATTTATCTCCGACTCATTAAGGATTCATCCAGTACAGTGCCAGGCACCAAGTCTGCATTCATGGAACACTGAACATTTACTGAACTGATAGGAAAAATAGAGTGTGAACAATTATTAGGCTGAAAGATGTAGTTGGAATAGATGCTAAGCTCTTTGAGAGAGAAAGAATTCTTTTCATCTCACCCATGTGAGCATCCCTAGTGCTTTGAACAGAGCCTCACATATAGTAAGCGCTCAGCAAGCCATTGTGCCCTGAAGAACAGCAGTAATAGCATTTCTTGCTTTTACACAGTGGCTAAGCCCTTTGTGCCCATCCACATTTAATCCTTCCAGCAGCCCTGCAATATTAAGGAGTGGGAAGCCTTCATTCATCTCTCTTCTCATGTGTGCTGGGCTCTCTTCCAAATATTCACATGACCCATCTCATTTAAGTCTTACTGTAATGCCAGTTTGCAGAAGAGAAACTGAGGCACAAAGAGGTTAAGATATGAACACCACTATTTTACAACTGAGGAGAAGGTGGCTCTGGGAAAGCATCACTGGCCTGTCACTTTACGAAATGATCACAAGATGTGACATTGGAGCTTGAATCTTTCTGATGATGTTGATAACCTTTTGGTCTTTTGGGGTGGGAGGTCCATCAGCCAAGTCACCCTTGTGCTGTCCTGGACCTGAATTCTGGCTGTATCCAGGGATTACAGCTGCTTCCTCTTCCCCCAGGTGTTCTGTGTGATGGACACCGATGGAAGTGCCTGGACCGTCATCCAGCGCCGTGAGGATGGCACAGTGAGCTTCCAGCAGAATTGGGAGGATTATAAGCAGGTGACACCTCTGTCCTGGGGAGGGGCATTGCAGCACTGAAACCCAGTGCAGGTGCTGGGGTGTTGGCAGGGAGAGGGGAGCGTGTTTGCCTTCACCTTCTCTCAGAAAAAACAATCAGCCAACCTAAGCCACCTACCCTCAAACAGATTTGCCCAGCATCCACGCGCTTCCCAGGACCTCTTCCCCTGAAATTAACCTCATTTTGAAATTGCCGACTTACATCCTAGTAATGAAATTTTAAATTTTCTTTCAAACTCTGGAAAGGATATACATTGATAAGTGTGTTTTTAAAAAAATAATACAAAGGAAGCAACTGAAAGGACATATTACTCACCCACTCCTGTCTACATTGCTTAAATGAATTTCTTTCTCCTTTGATACATCTGTGACCACATCTGTGGGACAGTTTCTTTAACGTGGAATTGCTGGTTCAAAGACCGCATGCCTTTTATGAGTAAGAAATGCTGCCTAATTGACTTCTGATTTTTAAAACTAAATTTTAAGTAAAGTATTTTTGCTTTCAAAGCTTTTAACTTTTTCCAAAGTAAAAGAAATGTGAAGAGATACTCACAAGGACATATAGCAATATTATTATTTGTGTCTGCTTACCCTTTGATTTGATAAACATTTTAATATGTGTCAAATTAAGTCATGAATGTTCATGAACCAATTGAGATTTTAAAATTCATTAAATTGGCAAAGAAAAATTGGGGACTCAGCCAAAGAAATACACAAAAGAAAGCTAGACATTAACCCTTAGCCAGAAAAGACCCCTCATCCCACCAATGGGGAGTAGGGCTTTGATGTGCCCTGTTCTTGGTGCTGAATCATTGTTCTTCCAAATGTTTTGGTTTCTTGCTCCTGGACACTGTTGACAAGACATTCCAAGTGCTCTTACCTTTTCATACATTTTTATGTTGCTGAAATTTTGTACAGAGTCTACACTACCATGTCTGTGCCTGACTTGTCTTTATTTTTTTTTACTGAGGTTTAACACTCATCCAGTTACCTGCACAAATACGAAGTGTAAGGTTCCATAATTTCACATAGGTGTTCACTCACATGTTAGCCATACAAATCTTCCAGCATTCCAGAACCCTCATCACGTCCCCTCCAGTCAACAGTCCCTCGAAGGTAATTGCTGTTCTCAATTTTATCACCACAGATTAATTTTCTCTGTTCCTGAACTTCAGAGAAACATGATGGCAGTTATTTTTAATGGGCTTTTACATTTTCAAATGTATCACTTACTTTCTTCTGGGAGGGGGTGGTCTCCCAGACCCCTCGCATTGATCATTAGGAACAGTGGTTTGGGATAAGTGGCCTCAGAGCTTGCCCAACCTAATTACTTGCCCCAGACCTAGCCTCCTTCCTGGCACTCAGCCAACCCCATCCTCCCCCCACCCAATAGGGCTTCGGAGACCCAGCTGGGGAGTACTGGCTGGGCAACGAGGTGGTGCACCAGCTCACCAGCAGCAAAAGCTACTCTTTGCGAGTGGAGATGGAAGACTGGGATGGCAAAACATTCTCTGCCAACTTCGAGCATTTCCAGCTGGGCAGTGAGGAGCAGTTTTACAGGTGGGCTCTGGGATGGGTGGGCTGGGATCCCTGGTGGGTGCTCTGGGTCTCATGCTAGGGGTTGCAGAATCTGTGCCAAAGGTCCATCCCTATTCCTACCATCTGTCCTGATTTGGGCACACATCACAGGATCTGAAGCCAGCTGATTAGCACTTAGCACACCCTGACCACCGGGTAGGGCAGAGAGGAAGTCACTGACACCAACATATCCAGAGCAAGAAGGGACCTTCCAAGGGCAATCACACTAGGTCAGTCATTTACAGAGACCTGGAAGGGAGAAGTGAGTTTGGTTCTTGATATGTTTAGAGAAAGACATGAGCATTTCCTGAGCACCTACTGTGTTCCAGACACTCCATTTAACTCCTCCAGTGAGGTGGGGTTTACTGTGTCTACTTTAGTAAAATGAAATCTAAAGCATTGAACTTAAATTTTCTGGCTAAATTGACAATTTACATTGTCTAGATTTGAACTCAAGTCTCCCTGTGCCCAACTCAATCTACCTCCAAACCATGCTGTAGGATCTCTGAGGAACTCTTTGATCCTGATAAGCTTGCATTCTGATTGACTTTAAACCAGGACTGAATGGACCTGCAGACTCACATGAACTAGGCTGTGAGATGCTCACATGGCATCTGCCTCCTCACATGGTGCCATAATTTCCTTCTTAGCACAATCATCTTCCACCAGCTTGAATGCCTCTCATGATGGGGAGGTCAATTCCTCCCAAGGAATCTCTGAATGACTCTTTCCCCTTGTACTTGTGCCTAATGCAACCATGAGGTGACATGTCCCCCCACCCTCTTTTCTCATTGAATGCTCTGCCTGCTGCAGTGAGGTGGCTCTGATAGTCCTCCTTAGAGGACATACACAACTAGCTCAACTTTCTCCTAAGTGCCACATATAAGACTGAGTGTGCCAACCAGGGCTGGCCAAGCAGGGCTCAGCTGGAGGCCCTGCTTCTCACAGCTGCCCAGCAAGTAGCCACAATACCTGCTAGCTCCTACTTGAGTCACTGACCACTGTAGCACAGGCTGAAATCCTAATGCCACCCTTTTCTCCCTGAGTGACTCTGAGCCATTCCCAGCCAATTGTTATCTGTACAATGGGTGCCCTTGGCAGGGTTTGCATGAGATGTTACTCAGACAGCATGAACACACTGCTTGCCCACAGTCACCACTCACCAAATAATGTCACAACTGCTGTCCCCACAGCAGTCCTCATGGCCTCAGCTGGCCCACTCTCTGCGAGCCAAGCCCAGCTGCCCAGCTCCCTGCTGTTCCATCCCTGGGCCTGTACATGGTAAGAGTATAGGAGGGTATGCAGGCAGCCTTCTGAGTCTTTCTCACAGGCAGCTATTGAGTCTCTTCACTCTGACCCAATTTTGGGGCAGGAACTTCTGTAGTCTAGGATCTGCCACTTACATGCCTTGGGGAAGAATATCAGGAGAAGGAATATCTCATTCCAGGCAAAAACACAGGCTGTGGGAGCCAGGCTGCCCAGAGCTCAATCCCATCACTTATTGACTTTGTGGCTTTAAACTAGTTCTCTGTACCTCATCCCCATCTGCACAATGTAATATCTGGGTCATAAGTGAGATAATCTACGGCGGGCCACCTAGACCGTGTTAAATGGTAAGTAAAAGTTGGAGAGGTACAAATTATCAATTTAAAGGCAGAAATGTCACATTTCTGCCTCAGTGTGTAAGTCTATATTATATACATCCACCATGCAAACATATGCATGCATGTTAAATTTGAAAGCTCCTGTCCTGCTCTCATGTGTGAATTGCATGGGTTCCCTCTGGCTCTTTATCTGAGCCTCAGAGAGCTCCCTAACTCCAGGCTGCTACACCCAGGCCTCAAAGGGTCCTCACTACCTGGCTGTCTGCAGAGCCCTAAGAACCAGGATATTGAACACTTGCCCAGGCCTGTATGTACTGGCCGGGTCCTTTGGGGAAGAATCAGATGTGAGTCTCACCCAATCAACGTTGCCGGTGTGTGTGTGTGTGTGTGTGTGTGTCTGTGTGTGTGTGTCTGTGTGTGTGTCTGTGTGTGTGTGTCTGTGTAAGGGTGAAGCTTAAGATGTCCACAGTCACCCTAGACCACAGTGGGGACAGTGTTTGTCAAAGGGGAAGGTACAGGGAAACTGGAGATGCCGTATGCTCAGGGAGGACTCTGAGAGGAGGTGATGGCTGTCACGAGTAGACTCTGCTCATACAGACAGAAGATAGGAAGAGCACCCCAGGGAGTGGGCATATTCTGAAAAAAAGGCAGACTCAGCCTCCTACTGGGCCACCCCTATCCCAAACATGACAGTCTTACAAGGGGTGTTGGGATCATAGAGTGTGTGTTCATTCAGAAAAACCCTGGGAGACGGATCCTGGAGGGTAAGGGTCAAGGAGAGAAGGATAAGAAGTGCTGGGCCTTGGGACCCACCTTCCAGTGTCAAGGATCTCACAGGGCAGGCAGGTCCAACAGGAAGCCCATGGTAAAGGTGCACTGAGCAGCTGGGGAGTGGGCGTCCAGCTGTGAGGTGCACCCTTGTTTGTGAGACAAAGTAATGAGAGCTCTAGCAGGGTTCACTTCCTGCAGAGGAAGTGGCTCCCAGGAGGCACACACATTAATGTGAGTTGCAGGCACACAGTTATGTGACACCTGCTTTCCAGAAGTGCACACACACGGAGAACTGAATACAAATGCAAGAAGCACACAAAGATGCTCAGGTAGCAGCACAACCAACCTGCACTGGGAAGGGGATCCTCACACCCCTGGGCATGCACAGGTCACACACACACACACACACACACACACACACACACACACACACCTAGCTACACAAATGAGCACAAGCTGAGCACAGAAACATATGTAAATGTGCCTCCCAAAAGCCTTCCCAGGGAAACAAAGGCCCAGATCCAAGGGAAGATCCTGGAGGGCACACTTGGGCCACAGTGGCTCTTCCAGTGCAAACTCAACATTCACCCACACATCTATACATGGCCATGGGGAACTGTATCCAGGCGTCAAAAAACAGACTTGCAGGCTCTATGTGGACACATGGATAACACACCTGATGTGTCTCACTTTGGGCTTCCTCAGGCCTGAGCCATGAATGTGCTTAAAGTGCACCTGAGCAGTGGGTTAAGTGGGGGTGTCCTAGTCCATGACTTGGGGTCCAGAAAGGTTACAACCCCATTCTAACTCCCAATGGGTAAGGGATGACATCACTGAGAAGCCCAGGGGACCCCTTAATGGCCACAAGGAGAAGCCAGAATCATAACAGTGGTTGGCAGCCAATGAGTCCCCTCCAGGGCACCCCTGGCCATGCAGCCTCTTTACAGGGGGCTGTGCCACACCAGCCCCAGAGCTCAGGGTGGCATGTTTAAGGGAATAGAAGGATATCATGGCTGTCATGGCCACTGGGACCCAGAGGGCCATGCCTCTTCTCACTCCAAACAGACAGAGCCCATAGATGAAACCCAGGGGACAGCACCAACCACATACCCATGCCCATGTTCCCTTGGGTTACACCAGGGGCATCTCCTTGGCCTTGCCCTAAGGACCAGTATTTCCTTGAGCTCCCTGCCACACATGAGGTCCATTCGCTTTTACCACTACACACTCTACATGATGGTGTCACCAAACCACACAATGAACAAGATCTCTGTCAATATTTCTGTGGTTTCCACATGCACAGATGAAGAGACTGAGGCTCCGGGAGGTGAACCAGTCTTTCCGAGGCCACACAGAGCTGAGGTTTGAATCCAGGTTAATGGCTGTCAGCACCAGGCAGCCTTGGCTGTGCCTGCCAGGACCACAGAGTCTGGCCAAGGAATATAACTCCCCCTCCCCCAGCTGCCTGCTGATGTGCAGCTCATAGAGCTGGGGGTTCCCTGGGTGTAGCTCTCTGTGGGCTGCTGTGCCACATGGAGGGCTTCCTGGGAGAGGCAAGTGGACACAAGGAACATGTCCTCAACATGGCCCCAATCTGACTCTGCTACCCTTCCCTATCACCACCTCTGGGGCATCTGCAGGATTTTTCTAGACAAGCACAGCGGTGTGGCATTGCTCCAGGGCCAGCTGATCCTTGAGAACAGCAACTTCAGCACCAGTGACGCAGACCATGACAATTGCCTCTGTGAGTGCTCGAAGACAATGTCTGGAGGTGAGTTAGGGTCAGCGCCACCTTCTCTGCTGGGCCCTAAGGTCCTCTTCAAGACACTTCTCCTCCTAACCCAGAGGTCAGGCGTGGCAGGGTACAGCTCCCCACCAACTGCGGCTCAGGCAGTGCTTCTGGGCTGGGACAGAGGTCAGAGAGGCGGAGATGGGATGAGTCAGAGACAGAGCAGGAAGGAGAGAGACAGGAGAGACCTGAGCCACAGAGACAGAGACAGATGGGAGCAGGGAGAGACAGAGGCTGATACAAATGGGACCAATGGAGACAGAGCTGCCCTGGGCAGGGAAGGCAGAGGGAGAGCTGGAGAGAAGTGCAGCCCTGGGCATGGCCAGGAAAGGACTGAGTGCATGGGGACAGTGACCTGGAGGAGATAAAGTGACAGAGACCAGAGAGAGATAGCCAACAGGGATGATTTTGACCAGAGAGAGGCACACAGTATGACACAATATGAAGATCACCAAAAGAGAGAGGCTCATGGATAAATACAGAGGCCACCAGATACCTACAGAAGGTGATAGGAACTGTGAGGGAATCAGAAGGTTGGGTGGTCAGGAAGTAAGGTACACAGATCACAGAGGGGGCTGGAGGGGTGGCCAGAGGCTCCCACTGCCCTCTAGAGGGCCTGGCTGAGCAGAGTTTGTTTTGCACTGACTGCCTCTTCAGCCAGTTGGTACCCCAAGGAGTCAATAGCCTTAATCATCATGTTGCCCTCTTCCACAGGGTGGTGGTTTGCTGCCTGCGGTGCCTCCAACCTCAATGGTATCTACTACCCAGCTGACCAGCACTTGCACAAGATCAATGGCATCCGCTGGCACCACACCCATGGCCCCACATATTCTCTGCGTGCCACCCGCATGATGATCCGGCCCTTGATCAGCTAGAAAGCCCTGGGTGGAGGCTGATCAATGTCATTTATCAGCACAATAAGACCAGCAATAGCTTCTGCAGTATACAGGTTCCTGAAGGTCAAAAGACTATGCAGGTGACATCCCCAAGACACCAAACGCTCAATTAGTGATAATCATCCTGCATCAGAGGAGATTATTTTTCTATTACATAAAACACATGGCCCTCTCTCTCTGTGAGTGTCCTTGACTGGCCTGAGTTGTCAAAGAAGGTCATTTGGAGGAGAACCCTGATTTTGTGGATGGAGTGTGTGACTGGCATAGTGACCCACCCTCTCTGAGCCTCTGTTCATGCCTCTGTGAAAGTGAACTTCAAAAGATGGTAGTGATGATGGATAATGTAATACCTGTGTGTGCACATGTGTTAATAAATGATGTGACAGACTTTGGGGACAAAATCATGTGGAGCCTAATTTCAAGCCCTCTGCACACAGCAGGCCAGAAACACCCAGGCAGCATGATATTTGGGCCACACTTTGCCTTCCTCCTCCCCTTACCCAAGCCCCTCCTCACAGGCCTGAGCAAATCAGAATCCTTAATCTACAGTACCTTTAAGATGGAAGCCCCCAGAAGGTGTGGGCCATCTTTGTTTGTTGATGTCTCTCCAGTGCCTGACACAAAACAGTTGTCATTGATGTTCTCATGAAACTGGTTCCAGGAACCCCAAGGATAACAAAACTCGCAGATGCTGAAGTCCCTTGTAGGAAATGGTGTGATATTACCCACCCCCTTTACCTACTTGAAAACATCTCCAAGTCCCTTATATTACCTAATACAGGTAAATTTCATGCACATGGTTATACTGTATTGTTGAGGGAATGATGCTAAGAAAAAAGGCCACACACATTCTGTGCAAACATAATATATTCTTTCAAGCATTTAAATGCAAAATCCATAGATAAGGAGGGCAGGAAACAGTAAGCCCCCAATAAACATTTGTGAAAGGACAGTTTCCCAGTGGGAAACTTCATTTTCCATATTGACTGCTTCATTTTCCATATCAACAAACAGAGGTCAGGAAACTGTGCTGGAGAGTGTGTTCCAGAAATCTCGGAAAGAAATACACGGAGACACAGAATTTAGGTAAAATAATAAAATTTCTACTTGCTGCAAGTGGGCAGGACCATCAGAAACCAGTCTGGTTAATATCCCCATGCCCCTTGTTCAGCATTTTCCTTTTGATATCCTTTTTAGCCATTATCTCATCCCTAGTGGTCTTCGATGTGTAAATACAATTTCAGTTCCCATTTACAAGTCGCAGACACAAGATAGGCACATACACATTGTAAATTTGCCCAGTCATTGAAACTTTGTCAGGTTAATGAAGTTACTGGTTAAAGAGTCAGATTACCCTCACTTTAAACAAGAGAGTTACAAGAAAATCAAATCTTAAAGGAGCACATTACTTATTTTGCTTTTACAACTACCTTAATATTCAATCTACTATGTTATCTAAAATTTTTCCCTATCAAGTGAAGTGTGGAGCGGGCATTTTAGAAATATATCTGATTCCAGGCCTTTATTTATCTTACCACAGTAATCTGTAATATGTACTTCTGCTTTACTCTTCAGCATTTCATTTGCTTTTTGGTCCATTTGTCATTCATTTTTTAACTACCTGTAATACTTTTGTTCATCCTCCCTCTTTGTTTGTTCTTCTTTTTCTTTTTTTAAATTTAATTTTACTGGTACATTTTAGGTATACAATATAATGACATTCATCATCAGAAATTTGCACCTTTACATAATCTCTCTTGGTTCTTATTTTTCCCTCTTCTTCTGCCCTCCCTTCAAGCACTCCATCCCTCCCTATCTACAGACTTTGTTTCCACTTTTTCATTTTCTCATATTAATTCCATTCCTGTACCCCTCCCACATCCCCTTCCCCTTTGCCCATTTTCTTCCTATTTCACATTACCTATTATACCTTTTAGTCCTTATTTACACTTTCAGTTTCTCACACTAGAGAAACTATTGGGTATTCACACGTGTGTTCTATTTATTTCACTTAAGAGTAT
>NW_004625047.1:70337-89681 GCF_000247695.1 Heterocephalus glaber
CCTGTTTCTTCACTGACTCCTATCAGTCTTATGTTATTCTTCTTTGCATCATCTAGCAGCTGCTGGATTGATTTCTTGTGGTCCCTTACAATTTTAAAGAAAGTTTTTTCCCTGGTCACTAATTGCAGTCTTATCTTCTATAGCTGTAATTCTGTCCTCACATTGGCTCATTTTGCTGTGTACACTTTCAGTGGAGTTTTTAATCTCCTGGAAATCTGCATCTGTTTTATGGATTCCATTTGTTTACTGTGTTGGGATTCTATCATGTTCCTCAACTCCTCTATTTTTTTTTATCTTGCCCTCTCTAGATTTGTTAATCATATCTTGCACTGTGGGCACAATCTCTGATGTTATCTGATAAATTATTTCTGATTTCATTTTTCCCAGATCCTCTTTTGTTGCCAGTTCAGGGAGTCCATGTGGTTGAGTATCAGAATGTTCCATCTTGTTTCCCTTTGTTATTGCTGTAGGTGATCTGGAAGTCTCATTTTGAGACTTATGTATATGTCTTCTTATTTCGACAAGAGGGGGGTTGCTGCTGCCATCTGCTCAGCTCACCTCCTCTGCACTGGAAGCAATGGTACGGTGGCCCTGACGCCTTCTCCTCTGCCCTGGGAGCATCCTCTTTTTAAAAATTCTTTTATAGAAGCTCTTCCTATTTTACAGATATCATCCATGTCCTACCTTGTGTGTAACAGGCTTAGCAGTCAGACAGAACATCTAACAGAATGTTACAATCATGATGTGCTCTTTTCCCCTCCAATTTTGTTTTATCTCTAAAATCTCTAAAATCCAGTTAAGAATGTGGGCACATCTCAGGTCTTTCTGGTAACTTTCATCTATTATAAAGCACAAGCCAATGCTAAAAAATTAAAACACAGGTCTGATTCAAAGTGCTGTCCTTCTTGATCACTGATTTGGATCCTGACTCTATGATCTGCCCCATGGAGGACATGTCACACTCCCTCCTCTCCTCCCTCTAGTGATTTTTATCCCCTGTATTAGAGATTTTTTTTCTGTCACTATAACAGAGTACCTGAGATAATAAACTTAAGAGAGAAAAGTTGTATTTAACTCACAATTCTGTAATTTGTGGTTCAAATTGGGTGGACCAATACTTTGGGCACCTGATGGGGCTGCTGAATGGCAATGGCAGAGAACCTTTTGCAGAACAAAACAGCTTAATTCACTGCCAGGAAGCAAAATAAAGGGAAAAAGTCAGGGTGTCAGTGTTCTTCCGGTAGCAGCCTGAAGGTAGTGACCTAGGCCCCTGGACTAGGCCCCCACCCACCTCCTCAGGGTTCCAGCTCCCAGTAGAGAGACAAGCCTTTGACAGGTGGACCCTCAGGGAACACTTATCCCAATGGTAGCATCCCCTTTTGGGGGATGGGGACAAAGAGAGCTGTCATTCACTTCTCTGGTGCTGCTGTAGTCTCTGATGTTCCTAGCATGGAAAACTCAAGGCCATCAACTTGTGAAAATCAGAGAAGGATGGAGTGCCAGACATTGTGGTGCCTCCATCTGTGCCCGGTGGGTGTGCCAGGTCATTTAGTGGAGGCTTCCCTTTGAGTTGAGAATCTACCACTTCAATCAACCTTAATTTAGCTCTATAGTGCCCTCTTCACTGGGACAAGTGATTGACCAAGCTGGGGCAGTGCAGGCCATCCCAGGACTGACCCCCCCCCTTCTGCATCTGTCACGTCTATTGTGAATGGCAGAGGGGAGGGATGGAGACCTGCAAAGGGAGCTGATCCACTCCCTGAAAATCCAGTAGGGAAGTCTTCATGGTTTTACCTTAATTAGGTCACACTGTTTAGAACATTTATTTGAGACTCAGAAACCTTATCTTCAAGTTTTGGTGCAACAAAATAAACCTTGTTTGTTCATTTATTTGACACACAGGACACACTCAATATGAAGTACTGTGTGAAGCAGAGTCATTAGTGTACAAGACAGTGTCTTGGGGAAGTTTACATCTCCATGTATCTTTCTAAAATGTTCCCACAGAACTGTGATTGTCCTTTAATTTTGTTAAATGAAACAAATAGGGGCAAGTGAGAGCTTTATCTTTCCTGTTTTCACTCTTATGTACATGGAATCTAGAAAAGAGTGTAAGGGCTGGGGATTTAGCTCAGTGGTTATGTCGCCTATCTTGAAAGCTCAAGGACCTGAGTTTGATCCCTGGTTAAAAAAAAAAGGAAAGAAAGAAAAGAAAAGAGCCTGGCCCATAGTAGGTATGCATGAAATAATGGAAGGAGGAAGGAAGGGAAAATGGATGGATGGAAAGATAGATGAACACTGGGCCCTTAGAACCACTAAGTTTAGATATCTATTTGACAGATGGAGAAATTGGTTAGGAAACAGGAAGGGACATACCCAAGGACACACAGAACTGAGTAAGAGTTCACATCTGGGATCCTTTCCTAGGCACTAGGAGTTGAAGGCAGAGAGCCTGTGTGGACAGGAGGAGCAGAATAGGGTCCTGGAGGTGCTCCCCTTATGGTAGGATGGCATGAGGCCCATCTGCATCCCCAAATCCCTGTGACCCCTGGAAACCTCTGTGTCCCCAAGAATGGTGGCTGGGAGGAAATAGGGTGGCCCTGAGCACTGCCCTGTCCAGCTGACATGTAGCTGGCCCCTTCCAGGTACTCATGGGACAGAGCAAGTATTACTGAGTGCTGGGAGTCTGTCCAGTTCCAAAACTTTCTTTCAGTTAATAAAGTGATAAAGGTGCTTAAGTCAGACCTATTCAAGGATCTATTTTCTGCCAAGGACTTATAACAACAACAATAATAATAATAACATTTGCTAACACTGCCTGACTTTGCACTCTAGCTTGGCACATGGAACTGTGTGAGCCTGGACAACTTGCTTCCCTTCTTTGTGCCTCAGCTTCCTTATTAGTAAGATGAATTAGTGTCACCCACCCCTGAGTTGGTGTGACAGTGTGGCCCATGTAGGAGTTCCACAGCTGTTTGCACCTATCCCATTGCAGTTCACCTTCGTAGCTGCCTATTCTGGGTCCTGTCACACACAAGGGTGCTATGAATCTTCAAAACAATGTCTGCCCATTATCAGCCCATTTGCAGAAATGGAAACTGAGGCCCAGAGAGATTAGGTTTGGTCTGAACCCAGGCTGCCACCTCCAGAGGTAGTGCTCTTGACTGCTCAAAAACCTGCACCTCCTCTCCTCCTGCCATCGGTACCAAGGCACCTTGGAGAGTGCCCAGACTCTGTGGGGCAAAGGGACCAGAAGAACTGGGCAAGAATCCTCACCCTCACCCTGTTCTGGCTTGAGCCAAAGCTGCTTAGCAATTTGCTGCCTTGTTAGTTGAGCTTCTGCCCATTTTGTCTTGGGGAAAGGGGGTTTTGTAGCTGAAAAGAAGTTCCAAAGCCCAGTATCAAGACCAAGCCTTTGTTTGTCAGATGAGGAAACTGAGCCACAGGAGTGACAAGGTACTCTGCCAGCATTCAGTGCATAAGGCTAAGTGGGGACAGGATCTTGGTCCTAATTCCTGGTACTGAGCTCTGCTCACTGCAGTGCAGCAGTTCATAGAGTAGACCTTTCTCAGTCAGCTTAGTCTTAATCATGGACTTGGGCTTCCTGTGCCTATAGTAGTTGTTCAGATGGGGAAACTGAGGCTCTCAGAGATGAAGAGACTGGTCTAATGTCACTCAATGAGCAATGGACCCAGGATTTCCACATGGGCACCTGCACCGTAACACATGTCCTCAGATTTCTGAGATCATTAGAGGCAGAAATCACATCCTTTTCCATAAAATGATACTAGCTGCAATTTATCAGATGCCTGCTGTGTTCTGGGCTCTGAGTTGTTTCCTACAAGATCTTCTATAAGGAACAGGAAAGGGAAGTTACCAAAGACCCCTGCAGTGGGTCTTGGTCTCCTATGAGGCAATTCAACCCAAAGCTAATAAGAATAAAGACAGAAAACAAGATTTAGAGTAATAGCTGGGTCACATCTGACCCAACTATTCCCCTGCTGGGGATCTTCCCAAAAGAATTAAAAGAATCATACCACAGTGATATATGTGCACCTATGTTTATAGCGGCACAGTTTGTAATAGCTAAAGCTTGGAAATAGCCCAAGTGCTCATCAACTGAAAACTGGATAAAGAAGATGTGGGTTTTTTTTTAATAAAATGGAGTACTACTCAGCCATAAAGAATGACAAACTAGAGACATTTAAAGCTAAATGGATGCATATTGAGGCCACATTCTTAAGTGAAATAAATAGGACACACATGTAAATACAAAATAGTTTCTCTGGTATGAGAAACTGAAAGTGTAAATAAGGATTAAAATGAATAATTGATAATTTGAAATAGGAAGAAAAGGTCCAAAGGGGTAGAGGAAGTGGGAGGGGAAGGGGAAAGGAAAGAAGGGAAAGGAAAAATTATGAGAAAAGGAAAAAATGGAAACAAAGTCTTCATAAATAGGGATGGGTGGAGGGGGTGAAGGGAGGACAGGGAATGGGGAAAAAATAAGAACCAAGATACATCATGTACAGGTACAAGTACCCAGTGATAAACGTAAATTTTTTGTATACCTAATGTATACAATAATTGTACCAATAAAATAATTTAAGGGAAAAAAAAGACTTAGAGAAAGCTAGGTCTTAGGGGCTGATCTGTGCTGCTCAGGGCAACAAAGTCAAAGGGCCCCGAGGACATCCAGTATTTATTGATTACAAGCATGGGAAGAAGGTGAGCAGGGTATGCTTTGAAGACATCTGGTGATATAGTGCCAAACATCTGGTGTGATGTATCCCAGCAGGGCTATAAAGGGAGAAGGCACTGCTTATCTTGCTTGGAGAGAACAAACAGATACTGGGATCAGGTGCAATTATCCAGCAATCCATTGGGTCAGTGAGAAGCCGTAATTCAAGGGAAAGGATTTTAAGTGGGGTCACATTGACCTCAGATGCACATAACTCAGGAGAGTCCTGCCACTTCACAAACTAGGTCTCAGGTCTCTATGGCAGCTGTTGAGGGAAGAGCTGTACTAGCTTAGTCTGCCATCTGACATGCCCATTTGAGTCACATAGGACTACAGTCTGACCCTTAATATAAAACAATATAGCAGAATTATGGCAATCAAGAAGCATGTGCCACTTCTAGCCTGCTAGTATTGGGCAGGGATGTCTGCTACAATCTCCTTTAATCATGACAACCCTGCAATACAAGCACTTACCCCCATTTGACAGCTAGAATGAGACTTAGAGAGATACAGTACCTTGCCCATGGTCACACCATGTCCCCCAGCTGCATAAACAATGAGCTAGCACTGGAACTGACACACAGTAGGGGCTTACTATTTGATGAAGGGAAGGATGGATGGGTAGTTCAACCCTGGGTTGATGGATATATTTAGAGTTGTCACAGCCTGCATCACTTTGTCAACTGTGAGGCTTGACATGTTTATCATTCCCCATGAAATGGATATCCAAGTCTTAGCTCCCCCATGCCCCTGGGTGCTTGAGGGAAAGATGAGTGACTCAGTTGTCATTTAGGCCCCTCTATCTACTGGGGTCATGCAGGGCCATACTGGCCAACTGACATTTCAATTGGGGAAGGATGGTCATGATTATGGGAGACTTTTGGTAAGGGAAATTACGTGAGCTGCCATCCAATCTGATACCCCAAGAAACTTAGGGGGTTGCATTTAAAGCTCAGATGCTTGTATTTAGAAACATGCCTCAGTGCAATGAAAGCCAGCATCCACCTAAGATGTAAAAGGACCTAGAGGTTTTCAAAGTGTGCTTCCTTGAACTCCAGGGCTTCCTTTTGGCACTGTGATAGTAGAGTGTGTGATTTATGCCACAAGCCCTTCTACCATGAGGAAACAGAGCTGCTTTGCCAAGATTCTATATAACAAGCAACACCCATTTTGATTGTTAAGTTGACAGAAGAGAATTAACTCAAGTGGCAGAATGATCCACTTTGGAGCTATGGAGCAAGCGAAGCTTTAGGAGGGAATAAAAGGTGTCAGAAACTGTGCAGTCCATGAGATTTCTGGTTGCTGCTTTTCTCCCTGCATCTGATTTGCTCCTCTCTTTTTTTCTCCCTTATCTCTCTCTCTTTCTCCCTCTCTCTCTGTCTCTCTACTTCTGCATTACTCCAAAGTCATTGGATTAGAAGTGACTGCAAATTTGACTCAAAATGGCCTGAGAAAAGAAAAGAACTCATGGGTGCCCAAGGTGGTTCCAGGTGCATAGATGGCTCCTTCTGGAACCTGTATCTCCTAGCCCTGCTGCTGCTGCTATGTGGTCTCCATTCTTCCCCAACATGGAACCAACCAGTTCTAATCTACATCCTCTTTAATCTGAAGAATAGAAAAAAAAAACATCCCCCCCACACACCAATTATCTTGGGGGATATTCCAAGGCCAACTCTTGCTAAGGTACATACCTGTATTATCTGAACCCATAGCCAGTGATTTCAAGGGCACACAAAGCTCTGATTGCCCAAGCCTTGGCAAGATGTGTCAGAATAGAGATGGTTCCATGTGAAGCCCACAGCCAGGCAGGGTGGAAGGGTGTGCTTCTGCCAGCAAAATGAGGGCCTGTGGACACTCATATCTTTTGATTTATGTGGGGGAAGTCATGGCACTAAATAGCCCACCATCCCAACCTGTAAACGTCCATAGGCCAGGTGGCCAGCCCAGACCACTTGTCTGCCATCCCAGAGTTAATCTCAAGAGAGATGGTCAGATTAACCCAGACCAAGTGAGCTCTTGGGTCACACAGTGCAAGCATAGTTGCCCATACCGGGAAAGGAGGCTGGGAGCAGGGAAAGCACTTTCCACATGACTGTTAATTATTTTAGATGTGAAAATGCACATTCCTGAGCTCAAATATACAAGTTATAGGGCTCTCTAAGATTCTTTTTTATGAATAGTTCTTTTTAAAATTTTATTTTAGTTTATACATACATGTGTTTAGTACATAATGTTTATATTCCTTGTGGGAAATCAGTACATACGCTTATCACATCTTTATTCTTTTTCATCTCCTTTCCCTTCTCTCTACCCTGCCCCAACTCAACTCTTGATCCTTTAACCCCTATCGTTTTTGGATTTGTTTGCATTACTGGTACATGTACTTACTCACAATTCCTTTCTTTTTTAAAATTCATTTTAATCATTGGTGCATTTTAGGTATACAATATAATGACATTCATCATTATATTCCTTTCTTTCATCCCTTTTGTCTATCGAATACAAACTGAATATTGACAGACCCTAAGGATCAATAAAGTACTATGCTTGTCCACAGAAAAGAGGTCTATAATTATGAACACTAAGACAAACCAAATATTGACCTATTCACCTACAGCAACTCTCTTCTAAATCGTACGGTTCTACCTCTACTAACAATAGCACAATATTCAGCAAGGACAACATAATGTTAACTATTTTTCTAAAGATTCATAAAAATTAGTAGTTATGATGGCAAAGGTGGAGGGGTGGGAAACTGGAGAATAAAAAAAAATTGAAAACTTAATCTTTGGAATGAGAGAAAGACAAGAAAAAGTATTATAAGGGGCCCTATTAGGGAGAAAAAAAATTAATAGTGATAGAGAACAGTCACTGGAAAGAAGGAACAAGAAAATAATAAACAGCAAACAACAGGAGATAAAAGAAGATAAGAAGATAAGAAGGAAGAGGAAAAAAACTTGAAGGGAAAAATATAAAAGCCCCCCCCCAAAAAAAAGAAACTAAAAGAAGAGAAAACAAGTGGGAGAAAACTCCCAAACCCTGAAAAAAATCCAGTGAAAGAAAGATAAAAATAATACAAAATTTAAAAGATCAAAAAAAGATTGAGTCAAAGAAGAAAATCCTATGTTATTAACTGAGTGGTTTCTTTACATGATCTTCAGTCTTGAGATCCAGGCTGACACGATTTTCTATGCCTAACTTTTGGGCTTATAAGTCTCTGAGATGCCCTCTTGCACTAGTGGCCCCTCTGTTGGTCCCTACAGATTGTGGTTAGCATTCAAGCCAAGCTATGTCCTTGCTCCTCTTGGTAGAGGGGATGCCATCAGCCTGCTGTTCTCTACCATATGGAGACTACAAGGCAAGAGTTCCAGTGGGCTGCTGGATTTAATATTGACAGTCATATGATCTGGTTTCTTCATTCTCTTCTCTTCCCAGGGGCTTTCCTCATCCAGGATCTCGTTGGTTGGTTAGTGTTTGCCTTTGCTTCCCAGAGTCATGCTCCCCTGGGAACAGTGTGCCACTTTGGTTTGCTTTCACACATGGGGTTAGAGTCACCTCTCTAAGATTCTGATGTACGTTTCAGTTTAAGAACCATCAAGTTTGGGCCGGGGGTTTAGCTCAGTGGTTTCGTCACCTGCTATGCAAGCGCAAGGACCTGAGTTCAATCCCCGGTACCAAAAAAAAAAAAAAGAACCATCAAGTTTGGATCTTTCTAGAGCAGTTCTATATACAAGCTCTTGCTGGCATCACTTATTATTCACAAAGTGAAGATTCAAAGTGAGGATACACCCCTAACTTTGGGGAATATCCGTGCTCTTTTCTAATAAGTTACAGAGTTGTAATAAGAGTCTAAAATGAGACCATGAGAAATCAGAAAGTTAGAGGTGGCATTACAATCTAGAAGCACTAGAGAGCACCCTAGCCAACTGCACAGGCAAGGAAGCATGAGCTCTGTGTGTGTGTGTGTGTGTGTGTGTGTGTGTGTGCGCGCGCGTGTGAGGGGAGGGAGGGTGGCAGGGCCATTGCTTACCAAAACCAAGGTTGAAAGATGTTACTGAAGATCCATCTCCTTTGCATCCACACACCCTCCGAGTGCATGAAGGATTCCTCTAGCATGCAAGTTATCATTCTACACCCTGTGCAGTAGCTCAAGGACATCCTTGCAGTCTGGGAGAGATAGAATCCACCCCTTCCACCTTCAGAGTACCTAGTGAAATGGCCAGTGTGGTGCTGAGTGATTTCTGAGCTCTCCCTATAGTACTTAATGTTTCACTTAGTCCTCATCTTAGAGCTCTGGTCCCATTCACTTGCGGTATCACTTCTGTGACCTCAGTTCCCTCACCAGCTGTGAGTCCCAGACAGGTCAAGGCCTCGGTTGCTCACTTCATGGCCTAGGCTCTTTCTGACTCTGAAGAAGCCCTAAGCAAATGCTTGAGGATGGCAGTGGGGGTAAGGTTGATATGGACCTTTCCCCTATTAGCCCTGAGTGACACCAGGAATGTTTTTGTGTCTCCTTGAGGTCCCCACCATGGTCAGGTGTCTCTGTCCACAAACTGAGCTTTCAGGAAATATCATTTTGTTTTTCTGTAATTGAACATAATTTGAACTCCTATTTTGATAAATGGTAGGGATCACCTGAAGTCATTTGAGTGCCCTCTAGCCATTTGGTGGTGGGGTTGCACCTCAGCTCCAGGGAGCTTACTCAGTGAGAGGCACAGGTGAGGACATCCAGGTCTCCACTGACATCACTCTGTGACCATCTGCTGGCTGAAAACCCAACATCATCAGTAATCATGGAGAACCAAAAAAGGCCCAGTGATCACAAGATGACCAGACTTTCCTCCTGTTTCTATAGAATCTCTCAAGTAGGCACTCCTGAATTTGTGTGGCTGCACTGTGATGTCTTTTTATACGCTCTCTCAGCCACAGGAATCCACCAAGGCTCCAGCTAGGGAATAGGCAATTCCTTTGGGAGAGAAGCAGAAAAGAAAGCATTTCATTCCTGTGGCCAATGACACACCCACTCACATCTCATTGGACGGCTTATGGACACACAACCACACATAGCAGCAAAAGAGCCTGAGAAATGCAGTCTTTCCTCTTAAACAATGTGAATTGTTAGAAATCAGTTCTAGGACCTGGGGGCTATTCTCCTGAGAGAGTACTTGCTTAGTCCAAGGTGTGGTTCTCCACTGCTCTGAGAACGCCCCCTCCCCCTGCATGTCTCCAGAATATTTTACAGTTCCAGCCCATTACCTCAACATGGAAAGGGGTGCAGAAGGAAGATAGGGAGAAGAATTCAATCCTCTCTTGCCCAAGGGCACCACAGTAGTCATATTCTTTTTTCTTTAAATGCATTTTTACTGTGGGCCATTTTAAACTTACAGTCAAGAGTAAAAATTAATGTGATGCACATCTGTGCACCTGCCAGACAATTTGACCAAATCATTTATTTTCACATTTGATTCAGATTTTAAGAAATTAAATATGGCAGATTTAAAGGAAGTCTCCAGGCTTGTTTCCCAATCCCTTAGCCCACATCTGTCACAGGTGCCACCAGCTTGGATTCAGTGTCTGTTTATCCTTTCTTTGTCCTCCCTGAAAACATATTTATGCATCATCAGTGTTACAAGCTGTTCAATAGACTTTGGATTCAATATAAATAGTTCTGCTGTGATTCATTGTGTGACTTGTTTTTCCCATGGTCATAGTCTTTTGTGTTTTCCCATAATGATTACTGGAACCCTACCTCCCTCATGTATCATGGCTGAGTGTGTATGTGGTATGTGACCATGGTATGCGACTGTATCACCACAGATTTACCTATTCTTTTGATGGTGGGTTAGCATTTTACAATTGTTTGCTATTAAACATGTTGCAATAAATATTTTTGCACATATTTCTCTGTGCACAATGCAAGAGTTTCTTTAGGTCAGTGGTCCCCAAAGTCCTGTCCCTGGAAGAACAACATCAGAGCACCTGGAAATCTCTATAGAAATTCAGAATCAGAAGTGAATCTGTATAGAAATTTATACAGAAATGCTGAATCCGAGGCTGGAGTAGATACAGGTCATGTATACCAGAACAAAGTCTCCAGGACTGCTGATGTGCTGGGTTGATTCTAGAAGCCACAGTGCTATATGAAAAAGGTTTGACTTCAGATTTACTAGATGCTGCTAGGTTTTCCTCCAAAGTATGTGCCTATCTGAAGTAAAAGTTTCCTCTCATCATTACCAGCACTTGATATGATCAGAATTTAAATGTTTTGCCTAATGAGTGGAAAGACCTATCCTGTTAAATTCTGCTATGGGGGCTCTCAGGCCCAGGGAATCCCTGTAAAACAGTCATACTTTCTCTTTGCCATCTGGTACCTGTCAGCTCTACACTTTTGGAAACACAAATCTCCACTCTGCTGTCCTGTTGCAGTTCTTTTTCCCTGGGCAAGAGAATTTAAGGCATTGCCACCTTGCCCATTGCCTGGGGGAGGGTCCACAGTGTTTGTGAATTACCACATACCCCAGTGGCCTGTCCACATTGCTCAGGCTGCTTGGTTGGAAACAAAAAAAACCCAACAACAACACAGTTCTCAGCAGGATGTGGAAGGTGAAGTGGCTTGAAGAATCCAGGGAGCTGAAGATCAGGCTTAGGAAATAGCACAATGTATCCCAAGAGGAAAGGAGAAAGAAACCTTGGCCAGGTCTGGGCAGAGCGCCTGGTCTGCCTCCACTACAGATTCACCTGTGCCAAGTGTCACTATGATAAAATGCCTGAGGAGACAGGAAAATTCAGCACATTAAAAGAGGAGACATTTGTTTTGGTACATGATATCTGAGGTGTCAGCCATAGTCACTTGGCTCTATTGCCTCTGAGCCTATGGTGAGACAGAGCATCATGGTGGGACCATGTGGTGGAGCAAAGCAGCTCATTGCATGTGAACAGGAGGTGAGAGGGGGAGGGAGGAGGGATGAGGGAGGAGAGAGGAGAGAGGAGTGAAGGGAGAGGGAGAAGAAAAAAAGGGACAAGATAAAACCCTCAAAGGCACACCCCCAGGAGGACTCTGTTCAACTAAGTCACAGCTCCTATGTTTCCATCACATCCCAATAGTCCACCTGCTATGAATCATCAATGCATTAACCCAGTGGTGAGATCAGGGCCACATAATCCAATCACTCCCCAAAAGCCCTGTGTCTGAACGCTGCTGCACTGGGGACAAGGCCTTTCACACAGGAGCCTTTGAGTGACATTCCAGATCCCAACAGTAACACAATCCTATGGGTCCCTCTACTTTTGTTTCAAACTCATAGGAGTAAGAACTTTGCCAGGCTTTGGAAGGGACCCAACATCTGCTGATTTGAAGAAGGGTTGTAGGCTCAGAGTACCGATATGTGCAACCAGCTCACTGAACAACTGGCCTTGATGGAGTATAAACATGAAGAGTTAATGTTTGCCCTGTTGCTTCTTCTAAGGAGATGTGCTGGCCTTTCCTGCACTTGATGACATGGGCTCTTTCTGACTCTCCCCACCTCTACCCATAGGGGTCTACACTTCACCTCACACTTCTGGGCACTTGCCGGCCATTGGTCCCTGAAAGGCAACTGCACAGGCCCCCAAGCCCAGTTCCTCCTAAGGGTCCTGGCCCCTGACAGCTCCTCATGCGTGGTATGAAGGAAAGGCAGGCTCTCCTGCTGCTGTCTCCCCTTTTAGCTCTGTCTTCTCTCCTGGTCATCTGTTTCTGATACAAGAATTGTGGGAATGGCAGAGCCACAGGGATGTAGGCACAAGTTTATGACTCATTAGGACAAGAGAGGCTGGAATCCCCTTGAAGGCTCTTGACTTTCTGTGTGAGGGCTTCCTATGCATTTCCTCCCTAGGTTTAGAGGGTTTGGAGTAGAGGAAAAGTCATAGCACTGCTGTGTGCTGTACTAGGCTGACAACCCTTAATTTCTGGGAGTCCCTTGGAGTGATCCCAAGAAAGGGGCCCCCCTATAACCTATATACTCCCTATGGACCTTGGTAAGGCTGTCTTTAGATCCCAGAGTATTTTCTACCTCTTTCTCCTCAGCTTTATCTCCTGGTTCCCAATTCCAGAGCAATAAAAAAATTTCTCCACTCAACTTCCTGTACCTGATGCTGGAGGGAGCCCTTGATGGTGGTGACAGTGATGAATGGAATATCACTCAGAACTGAGGAGGAAGGTAAAAGTCCCATCCCATCCTCACATGCATGTGCCCCTGGAACACACTCAAAAATACACAGTGGGAGCAAAGTATATGGTGAATATTTACACAAAAATTTATTATAGTAAGAGACACTTTGCCATTAATCCCTCTCAAAACACTGCCCTCACACACTTGTGAAAATCTCTATGTGGTGTGATAGAAAATATGGTAAGACAGATTCAAGGAAGCGGATGACAACCTGCATGGTGCAACCATCCACCACCTCCTGATGTACATTTTGCTTCCCCTTGGCAAAGGGCAGCACAGGTGGAGACCAACCAACTGACCTGATCCTGGACAAGAACAATGTCCAGGGAGAGATAATAAGCCCAGAGAGTCTATAGACCCAGGGAGAAAGTACAGACCAGGCCAGCAGCTTTAGGGACTCCAGTGTTACTGGGTGAGAGATAACCACAGAAGACCTCCCAAGAGAAGATGAGGGCCAGAAACTGGCCTCCTGAGATGCATAAACTCAGGCTGGGAATGATACAGGCCTTGCTTTCCATAGGGAGCAACCAGACCCACTGTGTGTGTAAACACTAAGTCTAATGGTCCATTGAAGTACAAAAAAACAATATTCCATACAACAGGAACCTGAAAAATGGTGAGTGTAGCTATCCTATATTCAGACAAAGTGTACTTCAAGCCAAAACTTATCAGAAGAGGCAATAAAGATCAATACATATTGGTTAATGGAACAACTCAAGAGGAAGGAGTAACAGTTATTAATGTATATGCACCAAAGAACAGCACACTCAACTTCTTAAAACAAGTGCTACTGCACATTAAAGAATTACATAAACATCAACATAATTATAGTAAAGGATTTGAACACACCACTGTCACAAATACACAGATCAATTCAATAAAAAAAATCAACATAGAAATATAAGATGTTAGCAAAACTTTCAAACAAATGGATTTAATAGATATCTACAGAGTGTTCCACCCAATGATGATAAAATATACACTTTTTTAGCAGCACATAGAACTTTCTCAAAAATTGACCACATACTAACCAATAAAGCCAGCTAAAGAACATGCAAAAGAATTGGAATTATACCATATGGTACCATATGGGGGACTTGCCCAAAGAATGAATGGTTAACCTGCGGGGCAAAAGCACACAGGATCCATGAGGAGGAAATGGTTAAATTGTGGAGGAATAGCACAGAGGTTCTATGAGAAATGAGTGGTACAACAACAAAAGTTTGGAACAGTGAAGCATATTTTGCCTGGCTGTTGCCCTTTCCCCAAGCTTCCTAGCCTTGAGACAGCTCCTTGCAAAACTGTTTTTTCTTCTGCTTTTTTCACTTACATTGATATTCTAAATAAAAGCCAAGAGTATTCAGCTTTGGGCTTCTTCTGGGAGTCTCCCTAATGCTGGGCACTCTCAGTTGAAATAGCCCCTCTGGGCCTCTCAGTTATTGCACTAAGTCTAGTCTCCAAGTAATCATTCTTCCTACACTGCCATAGTCACACACTGTGACAATATATACTGTCAGATCATAGCAAAATGAAACTAGAAATCAATTATAAAAGAAAATATAGAAATTTATGCAAATGCATGGAAACTGAACAATATGCTGTTTGATAATCAATAGGTTACAGATGAAATCAAAGAAGAAATAAGACCTTATCCAGAACAAAATGCAAATGCCTCCCATATAGCATCTCAAATGGACTCATATTTCGCCTCTTTGGAAGGTGTTTTGAATCCTCATGAGAGCTATTGGCAATAATCAGAGCCAAGATTTTCCAGGATTATTGCAGGCAGAGTGGGTAACCTTTACACATCTGTCAAGTGGCCACCACTAGTCCTGGTCCTGTGTTTTCATACAAGTGATCATTTCACATGTAGCTTTCTAATGTCCCTTGTAGAAATAATAGGTTTATTTCTCAAAAACCACCATTTTAATTTCCTCTGGTCCTAAGGCACATTTATCTCCCTGGGGCTGATAGACTGTTCTTATGATTTCTCATAGATCTGGGAAATCACCTGTTCACCAGACTGGGTAACCTCTGAGCCTGCAGGCATCAGTCAGGCAAGTGAAGAGTAGTGCAAATCTTTATGGTAACCTCAGTTGTGTCTAAAAGCATGCTTTGGTACTTGGCAAGCTAGTCCCCTGTCAATCACAAGTAACCTTTTCTCTCAGGAATAGCTCTGACCTGATGGGGAATCAGGAATTCCAATTTTTGTCCCAAAGATAGTGTGGTAGCTTCTGTTCACACAGCGGTAGCTGCTATTGCCCTTATGCAAGGTGGCTAGACAGCAGCCGCTCCCTCTAACTGATTTTGAAAAGTACACCACTGGACAGGATTTTTGCTCCATCTTTTGGGTCAAGACACCCAAAGCAATGCCTCTCTTTTCTGATATGTAGAGCAAGAAGGGTTTTCTTAAGTCAGGTATTCCTAGTACTATAGACTGACTGAGGGTATGTTTTATTTGGCAAAATCCATTAACAGTCTTTTTTTTTATTCTAAGGTCTCAGACTCAAGATGTTTGGCAGCCTCATATAATGACTTTACCATTAATCCGAAATGAGGTAACCAGATTTGGCAGAAGCCAACTATTCCCAGGAAGGAACAAGTGACCCGAGATCACAGATAGGATCTTGTCCCTAGACAGCTATATTCCCTAGGTATAAGACTGTATCCCAGATTTCAGTGAAAAGCCTGCATGGACCAGAGCAGTGTAGGTATGCACAGGTCGCAGCCAGTGTCCCAGCAAGGGCCCCGCCCAGACACCAGCAGCTTGGGCCCACAGGCCCCAACCAAAGGCCCACCTGGAAAAGAGCTGCACAGTCATGAAAGCAATATCCAGAGGCTCTCCCAGATACCATTGGTAAGTGCACACAGACCTCAGACAGAAGTCTGCACAGACACTAGTCAGATACACAGCCTCCAGCCAAAGACCCTCCCAGACAACAGTTAAGCAGGTGGGCAGTCTCCAGCCAAAGGCATGCCCACATAACACCCTAAGTGTGCAGGCACCAGCCAGAACCCTGCCCAGACAACAAGGCAGTGCAGGGATCCAGAAGGACACCATTTTGAACCCAGGAATTGGAACAGTGGTGAGTAGCAAAGAGAAGGCCTCTCTGAGGCTTGTGGAAAATTGAAGCCCACTGGGCAAGCAAAAAGTCACCTCAACAAAGGTGCAGCAGGCTGCATCTGTTGAAATGAGAAGACACATAAACAAGTCTCAAACCCAGATCACCTAAGACAACCCCAAGGGGGAAAGAGATGGAACAACCTGATAATCAACAACCTGGACTCCCTGAACTGGCAATGAAAGAAGACCTGGAAAAAATGAAATCAGAAATAATTTCTCAGATAAAAACAGAGATTGTGTCCATGGTGAAAGACATGATTAATAACTCTACAGCAGACATAGATTAAAAAAAAATAGAGGAGCTGAGGAAAATGAAGGAATCACAGCAGAGGAAAAAAATGGAATCCATAAAAACAGATGCAAACAGGTATCCAGGAGATTAAAAACTCTATTGAAAGTTTACACAGCAGAATGAGCCAATGTGAGGACAGAATTTTAGATATAGGAGAAAGGATTATAATTGGTGACCAGTAGAAGAAAAATTTCCTTAAAATAGTAAGGGACCATGAGAAATCAATCTAGCAGCTGCTGGACAATGCAAAAAAGAATGACATAAGACTGATCAAAGTCAATGAAGAAACAAGAGAGAGTGCAAATGACATAAAAAAAACTGTCCACATAAGTAATGGCAGAAAACATCCCAAACAGGGGAAAGGAACTTGACATACAGATAAGTGAGGCATGATAAAAAAAAATCTACACCTAGGCATATAATAGTTAAGATTCCAGAAACCCAACAGAAAAACAAAATTCTACAAGCAATTAGAGAAAAGCAAATCACATACAAAAAAAGCCCATCAGAATCACAGCAGACTTCTCCACACAAACCCTCAAGGCAAGAAGAGCATGGAGTGAAGTATTTCAAGCCCTAAAAGAAAACAACCTCCAACTCAGATTGATGTATGCTGCAAAACTATCCTTCAAAACTGATGGAGAAATGAGATACTTTCATGACAAACAGCATCTGAAGAACTTTATGAATACCAAACCAGCACTCCAAAAATTTTGACACAATATCCTAGGAAAAGACAATGAGGATCAGAACCCCAGGAAGCCCAGCATAATGAATCTGTCATGAATGACAAGAAATTAAATGCAAAGGGGGAGAATCCAACAAAAGCAAAAAGGACATGACAAGGATAAGTCAATATATATCAGTTATAGCCATCAATGTTAATGGTCTCAATTCATCAGTCAAAAGAAACAGACTGGCAGAATGGGTCAAGTATTAAGTTGCAACAATGTGCTGCATACAAGAAACACACTTAATTCAAAAAGAAACTCAGAGACTGAAAGTTAAAGGATGGAAAACAATATCCATGGGAAAGGAACCCCCCCAAAAAGCAGGAGTAGCCATCCTCTTTGCAGATCAAATGGATTTTAAACCAACATTCATTAAGAGAGACAAAGAAGGACACTACATCCTTGCAAAGGAAAAAATACAAGAGGAAGAGATGACAATCATAAACATATAAGCACCAAATACTAATGTGTCCAACTATATAAAACAAATACTAACTGACATGAAAAATCAAATAAACACTAATGCAATAGTAGTGGGGGATCTCAATACCCCACTGTCACAAATAGATAGATCAACTAGAGAGAAAATAAACAACAAAATACTAGAACTCAATCAAACCCTTGAACAAATGAACTTAACAGATGTTTACAGAGTGTTCCATCCCACAAAATCAGAATGCACATTTGTTTCAGCTGCACACAGGTAATTCTCCAAAACACAACACATACTTGCTCATAGAACATGTTTAAGTAAGTGCAAAGGAATGGAAGTTATCTGAAAGTAGTGCGATGAAATTGGAAATCAGTAGCAAAAGAAACCTCAAGAATTTCATAAACACATGGAAATGGAACAACACACTTCTCAATAACCAATGAGTCACAGAGGAAATTAAAGAAGAAATCAGACAGTTCCTACAATTAAATGACAATGACAATTAAACAGATCGGAATCTATGGGACACAATGAAAGCAGTCTTATGAGGGAAATTCATAGCAGTGAATACACATATTAGGAAAACAGAGTGAGCCCAATTAAACAACCTGATGCTAAACATCAAGCTTCTAGAAAAAGAAGAGCAGGACAAACCCAAATCTCACACAGGGAGGAAATTATAAAGATCAGAGCAGAAATCAATTCAATGGAGACTAAGAGAATGATACAAAAAAATCAATGAAACAAAGAGTTGGTTCTGTGAAAGAATAAACAAAATTGACAAACTTTTAGCCAAGCTTATCAAAAAAAGGAAAGAAAAGACCCAAATCCATGCAATTAAGAATGAAAAGGGTGAAATTACAATGGACCCAGCAGAAATTAAGAGGATCGTTAATACTTACAAATTTCTAGACACATATGAATTACCAAAGTTGAAAGAAGAAAACCTAAAAATTCTAAACAACCCAAAATCAATCAACAAAATTGAAAGCATACTTTTAAAACTTACCAACAAAGAAAAGCCTAGGTCCTGATGGCTTCATTGCTGAATTTTACAAGTCATTTAGAGAAGAACTATTGCCACTACTTTTTAAACTCTTCAATAAAATTGAAAGGGAAGCAATACTCCCGAATTCATTCCTGGAAGCAAGCATCGCCTGATCCCCAAAGCAGAGAAAGACCCAATCAAAAAAGGGAACTATCAGCCAATGTCCCTAATGAACATAAATGCAAAAATCCTCAATAAGATACTGGCAAATAGAATGCAGAAGATCATCAAGATCATACACCCTGACCAACTGGCATTCATCCCAGGGATGCAGAGATGGTTCAACATATGCAAATGAATAAATGTAATTCACTATATCAGTAGAGCTAATGACAAAAACCATATGATCATCTCAATAGGTGCAGAAAAAGCATTTGACAAAATCCAACACACATCCATGATAAAAATTCTACAGGATATTGGAATAGTCAGTTTCTATCTCAACCTGACAAAAGTGATCTAGGAAAAACCAATAGCCAACATCGTACTAAATGTTTAAAAACTAAAATCTTTCACACTAAAATCAGGAAGAAGACAAAGATGTCCACTATCTCCACTCCTGTTTAATGTAATTTTAGAAACATTAGCCACAGCAAATAGACAAGAGAAAGACATAAAAGAAATAAAGATAGGAAATGAAGAAGTCAAATTGTCATTATTTGCAGATAACATGATACTCTACATAGAAGACTCCAAGAACTCCACCAAAAGTCTTCTAGATTTTTTTTCCATTAAGTTTATTGGTACACTTTAGGTATAAAATACAGTTAC
>NW_004625048.1:0-21723 GCF_000247695.1 Heterocephalus glaber
ATTTTTACCTTTTGACTAAGATTATTATAAAATCATGTTGGGCAGATTTGAAGGTTATAATGAATCACTATTGATATGGTTTCCTTCATGGAACTTTTAAATTTGTTTTTATATGTTTTGAAGTGGAAAATTGTTCATTTTTAAGAGACTGTGAAGGGTATAAAGACTTTAAGTGATAAAAATTTGTGAATGAAAGTTTTGAGTCTTGTGAAAGACAAGCTTAGATTTCATTGTTAATGTCACAGATTACACTAGTTTGTATTAGTCAAGTGAAATGATAATGGAGCTTCATGTATGGAATCATTACTGTAGAAACATGTAACAGTAAGAAAACCTTTTTTATTTTCCTCACAATAATTATGTAGATTATGGTTTCCTGGTACATTTAAACGTCTGTAGTTTCTTAGGAATAGGTAAAATTTCTTTCTTTTGACAAATGTGCCACAGAGTTTTTCAAACAGCAATTTTGGGTGTTCATTTTATTTTTACTTAGGAAATTATGTATTATATATTCATTTCTCTAGAACCAAATAAGGTGGTTCAAAAAATCTGGTCCCAGTTAAGAAAATGTGATGAACAGTAGGAGTTATGAGTTGTTGGGGGAAAGAGATGTCCTGTACAGACATGCACTCTAGAGAGTCCATCTGGAGAAACATTCTTTAGGGTCATCATGACCAGGAAGAGCACTGGAATGTGATCTTGTCTATTATGAGTCCTTACTTTGGACATTTGTCTGTATGTTTTGGTATCTAAATAATTTTCTGTACAATGACTGCTCTTAAAGAAAGTGGAAGTATATTGGCATACAGTCTTTAAGCAGTGAATCATAAGCAGTTAAAATGTACAAGCGGGCTGGGGATTTAGGTCAGTGGTTTCGGTGCCCGCTGCACAAGTGTAAGGACCAAAGTTCGATCCCTGGTAACAAAACAAAACAAAAATGTATAACCTAATGCATTTATGTTTTCAAAAAAAGGGCTTTCTAAGAGTAGAAGCCAAACGGTGATACTATCTCCCATCCTTTGCATTTATATTGCCCTGCAATGTGCACCCCACACAATAGAGCAAGAGGAAGAAATGAGCCTCAGTGATGTTTGGAGGGAACACAACTGTGTTTGCCAGTGACATGATGGTCTGTTTCAAAATCCCAAAACATCTGTATGAACACTCAGAATTAAAAAGCTGAGTTTAGTGGGTTTAGGTGATGAAGTTAATAAATGAAAACAATCAATCATAGTGTTGTATAATAAGAATGAAAAATTAGACTTTGAGTAAATAATTGTTTAGCATTTTATTGATGTGATCACAAATTTATGTGATGCTCTGTGCTAATCCAGTATATTTACACAGTGTATGATGGTCAGGTCATGGGAGTGAGCATTTCCGTTTCCTTGTGGAGGCTTTGAAAAGAGGATGATCTGAAGATGCTATGGAGATTGCTAGAAGGTAAGGAGGGTGACGGGGAGGGGCTAATGGGGTTCAGGTAACAGCTGCACAAATGTGTTCAGGAAGAGAGAGCAAGCAACTGTGGGGTGATGCCAGTTCACGGGTACCTGTAATAGTTTATGAATATTTCATGAATATGGTATCCGCACTTGTGGCTTGGGGTTCTCCTGCTTGTGGCCATTGCTGGTCTTCTCCATTAGGTTTTCCTCTTAGAGGAGCAGGTTTGAAGTCTCCCTGTGGGAAGTACACTCCCCCCATCCCCTGTCCCTTGTTCGGAGGATGCAGATCCACTGTCAGTCAGTGTGCAGTCCCTCTGTGGGAGGCGCTGTTGCCCGAGGACATGGTGCCCCGACTGCAGTGCACACAGATGATGGAGTTATGCTGCGAAGGGCCCTTGCTGTGCTGCTGTGCCTGGGAGGGGCCCAGCATGAGTCTGGCCAAGAGCAGCACTCCGCAGATGTTGGCCAGAGAAAGTCAGACACTCGCCCAGTGAAGCACACACCTCAGTCATCCTGTGCACACATGGAAGCAACACACTCATGCACATGGAGGATGCAGAGGTATCTGACGAGGCCCAGAAGATGACAGAGGAGGGCACAGGCTGGGGGTGTGGACCGGAGAAATGGGTGCGTGTCCGTGCCTCATGTGTGGCTTTTCCGGCTACATCACTCAGGGCCATTCGCTGTGGTAGGCATGCCATCCGCTGGGTCTTTCCGGTTCCTGGGCCCTGGAGCAGCCTAGGAGGGCTGCAGGCCTGTGTCCTCCCGTTGAGCTCCAGGCCTGTGGAGTGCGCAGGATGGTAAGCATTTCCTGCCGCAGCCTGTGGGTGTCCTTGTGAAGTCCTGTAAAACCCCCATTACTCTGTCCTCGCTGGCCAGAAATGGCCCATGGGGATTTACTCCTTGGAATGGACAGTGTTCCTGGGTGATCAGCATTGCCTTGGGTCTCCCAGGGCCTTCGGGGTCCTCTAGGTGGAGGGCGTGTCCAGTCCCCTTGGACTGCCAAGCAGCTGAGGCACCGCTGCACATGCTTGGATCGATGATGATACCCCAAAATCATTCCTTGGAAAAGCTGAACAAAATGAGTGAGAACTTCAAACCGTCGTTCTCATCGTGACTGAGGTCCGGCATGTAGCCTCATGCAGAGACTATAGGAGAAGGAGTCCATGTCCTGTGCTCACATTCTCAGACCCTGCAGGGATTTGTCACTTTAGCCACTGTGGCTGGGGAACAGCTGAGCAAGTGTCATGGAGAAATTGTGTGCAGCTCTTTATCCTGCATTAATCCGGTCCCCTCCGCCCTTAGATGTGCTCACAGTTTTATGTCACTGGCAGTGTATTTACAAAGTAAATTATATGGGCCTGGCGATTTAGCTCAGTGACTCCTGGATCTATCTCGCATGTACAAGGTACTAAGTTCAATGCTCGTTACCAAAAAAAAAAAATGTAAAAAGCAAATTATATATATTTAATCGCCTCACAGTTGATTGATCCAGTGTGTATGAGTGTTTTTACTCATACTTTTTTGAGCTTGCAAGGCAGGTGGCAGAACCACTGAGCTAAATCCCCGGCCCTACTAATTCTAATTTTTGCTTTGTTTTACCTGCTTGATATGGCATGGGATCAGTGTCGGTTTGAATGCAAAATACTTGTTCTACAAGATTACTTAAGATGCAGAAAGGATAGCTAAAGAAAGTGGTATATCACATCTGACGTCGTATAGGACATACATACTTGTTGTCAGGTCTTTATATGTGTGAGTTTCCTGCCCCCTCTTGCCAGTGCTTCCTGAGAGAACAGTGGTAAGAGTCCCATCTGTTACAGGGGGTTTTCACTTCTATTTGCTTTGGCTTCCTCACGAAGTCCTTGTTGGTTGCAAACACTTTGGGATCTGTAGTATTTTCTAGGTGAATTAACTCCATAGGTGTCCTTTTTTCAGGAAGCTTTTCCTTGCCCTCATCTACCTTCCATTCCACTTTTCTTTTGATTTATGTTTGCATGGTAAACCTTTCCCCTACATCCTGGAATGTTAACATGCCTGTGTCTTTATTTTTCAGCCAGTTTTGTGGTAAACACCATATAGTGCACATTGGGTTGTTGTATAATTGATAAGTAGTATGGTTTCTTTAAACCTGGCCCTCTCCCTCCTCAAATCCAGATACGGAAGTAAGAGAAAAAAGAAGAAACAGCAAAGATCTAATGTGTCATGGCATCTTGTGTCCCCAGTTCACCCCAAACACCATCCTACGGTGTCCTGTGCTCGCTCCCCCTTGCCTTCCTCCTGGGCTTCTTCCTTGAGCTCCACTCTTGAGTAAAGATGGAAGATGCTTTCTCCATCTGACCTCTTTCATTTATGTTACAGTCCTGTCATGTCCCATCCTGCTCCAGGTCTTTTTGTGTAATCTCCATTGTGATAAAATTCATCATCCATTTTACTCTTTTGTTTATGATGTTTTGTACAAAGTTATCAAATGTATCTATGGTCCAGCATATTATAGTTTTGCAAATACTGTTGAAAGTGATGTTGAAATTTTTATCTCTTACTTTCAAAGTATTGGTCTCCCTACACAACTACTGGATGCCTTTCATTTTATGTATATCCAGGCATTTTTTTTTCATTATTTCTTCATTAATAATTAAAAGTGTGGAATTTCTCATGGGAGAAAATGGTTTTGCCATTAAGTGCATAGCATGGTTTAGATGAGTATTGACTGCAGAATAACAGTTCCAGGTGTAAACAAGTGAAGAAATGAAATGAGAAAGGACCTATTATGACCCGTGTAGAGATCACTGTGTAATAAGTACTATAGGATCGCATTTTGTATTTTCTTAAGAATTTCATGATTTGTTTTTATGATATTTTGTTGCAGATTAAAGTTTGGAACGAGTCACAGTACATTAGGGAAATGAGGTGAGCCATGGCTGTGATGCTTTTGAAGTTGTCTGTGTGTATTCTAGTGATAGCACACCTCCAAGGCTGGTGGGTTCATTTCTCAGGCTGTCGGGAAAACATTCATATCATAGATTTTTCTCTCTGTGAGGGTCCCTACTTAATTCCAAGAATGCTCATTAGTATTTTTTAGCATTTTAAAACTTATATTTGAAGTCTCTTGAATTCTTTTGGAGAATCCCTGATCTCTTTGCTTCCTTTGACTTTTTGTGTAACTTGAAGATAATGTTTTAGTGAAATTCAAGTAGGCTAAATATTGAATATTTTTATCTGTCTCAGGGCAAATATAGTGGTTTATACTCATATTTTCTTCTGCACTCATAGTTTATAATATTAGTATAGTTTTTAAAATTTCAGTGGATAAAAAGGATGTTTTCAAATTTCAATACATGTTCTCTAACTTTGTTATAATACTGGAGGTTATAGTTTTCATGCTATGTGCCTGAGCCTTCCCTTATTCAGCTCCCTAACAAAATGTCTCCTGGCTATTTATTTACTGCTCTTCAGTGCCAAGGCAATAGAGAAGGCTGCACAAAAGAAGACTGGCTTTGGAGGCCCCTCTTTGTCGGGAGGGTGCTTGTGTGGATCAATGAGGAGAACAATTCCCTGAGGACGCTGAGGGACTGATTTTAGATGTCAGTCTGAGGTCCAGATGTGTGACGCCCTGACAGGACAAATAAGGGTCTCCATCCCTGGCTTTAGTTGGTGTGCTGCTTTAATGACAGTGCAACAGCAGGAGGAGAATGTGTTTTCCTTCTCTCAGAATAGGGTGTTGGTTTCTGTCTGTTGCACCTTTAATGTGCGTGCTCAGTGACCCAAGCCTTGCTTCATTGTTTACACTGTGAACTGAATTGCAGATAGACTCTTGTATGTAGGAAATAGTTCCTTGAGTTAAGTGGGAGGAAATAAGAGACTGAATGAAGAATTTGCAAGCATTTGTTAGCAGCCTTATGAGTGTTGGGCTCAAGAATGGAACTCTGCATGTCTGTGTGAAATATGGACACTGGGACCATTTTTTGTGCTTTTATAATTGTATGATGGAGAATTTTCTGAGACTATTTCTTTCTGTCTTGTTTCCTTGAGGTGGAGGAGGCCTACTGTGAGACCCCGTGTCAGAAAGCAAAGGTGAGTAGCCACGGCAGCTTCCCTGGAAGTTCATACACTCTCTCCTTTGCCTCGCCTTCAGGGCTTAGTGCTCAGCAGGCTGGGCCCAGCTAGGCCAGTCCTGGGGTGAATGAATCCCAGCTGCATGTGTTCCATGTAGGCTAGGGAAGTTGTGGAAGTCTTGCTGAGTGCACCCATCACCGTCTTTGCTTGTTGGTGCATTGGATGGTGGGAACTGCTGAGTCTTGACTGTGGTCAGCGTCCAGTGCCCATGACCGGAGAGGTCAGCCCCGTCCTGTAAGAGAGGTGTTGCTGTCTGAGTTCATGACTATAGACAGGACCTGGGGCGATGATTTACATGGAACAGGAACCGGGGACCAGACACGGGCAGCCCCTCAGCAACATCATGGGGAGGAAACACGAGGCCCTTCTGTGTTAACCTCCTGTTGGTGGGGCTCACAGACAGCCTTGATGTCAGGAACTGCAGAAGCCTTGAGTTCACCCCTGTGGCAGGGAACAGCTGAGCAAGTGTCATGGAGGGATTGTGCGCAGCTCCATATCCTGCATTAGCCGGATTCTCCCTTGCTGCACCACCTAGAGGTGCTTTCCTGTCTTCTGTCCCTAGCAGTGGGTTCCTGACCCTTGGGGCTTCCCCTGAGCGGTGACTGGGAGGGGCTGAGGGCCCGTGTGACCTGTGGCTCCCCCTGGTGGCTCCCATTGTGTTTTGCTGAAGGTCAGAGATGACTGTGCTTCCAGGTTCTTCTCCTGTTGCCTTTAAAACAGAGGTCCCATGTAATGCCCTTCAGATCTAGTTTTCCAAGCTGGTCGCCTGTAGTAGGAATGTGGCTGTTTTCCCTGGGCTCTGTCATGAGATCTCTCTGTGTGTGGCTGTCCCTCGTTGGTGTCCCTGTCCCATGTTACTGTTGGCCTACATTGGCTTGTGTGATGTGACATATATCCGAATCAGGCCAGGCTCAGCTCTCTCGCACTGAAGTCCAGTACCCACAGGTTGGGCTTGCCATGCGGTTCCCCATTTCCCCAACTCAAGGTGACATCAACAGGGCCTTATCTGTGGGATGAGTAGCTGACTGTTTGAAGATCCCTTATTCATGGTGAATTTAGAGTTAGTAATGGGATGTGTAATTGTCTGTTGTAGCAATATAGTGACCCAGGCTAATGTCTGTGCATATGTTTGTGCATACATGTGAATATATATTTGTGTACACTGTATGTACACCCAAAGTTAGGCAGCTCCCTTCTTCTTCTGCCTCCCTTGCATTCAAATGGAGGTGGGGAGGGAAGCCTGTCTCAGCTTTTTGGTTTTGTGCACATGGTTCTCTCTGTGCCTTGCTTGTCAGCTTTTCCTGTGGTGTTCTGGTGCAAGTCCTAAGGCCACTTGGTGCCTGTCTTTTATTTTTCCCGTCTCTACCCTTGCATTGAGACTGTTTCCAGGACTTTCTTTAGTAAGGGTTTAACTCTTTTTTCTTAGGGTTAGTTAGAAAACAAATGAGGCCTTTATCTTCTTTTCTCTGCTACTGACCCCTCTCTGTACATTCCCTAGTCTGATGCATGGTGTGTTGTGTCTGTACTTCTCATGGGGAGTTGCCATGGCAGGCAGCCTTTAGCTGCATATTCCTGGTTCCTAGAGAGCAGAGACACTTTGGAGAGCTGCAAATCTTTTATCCTCCCTTTAAGCTCCAGTCCTCTAGACCATTGAGGATGGTAAGCATTTCCCTTTGTACCTTTTGAATTACTTCATGAAGAACTTATGGAGATGCCAACATCTCCATCTCTGCAGGCCTAAATGGCCCACACTCCATACAAGAGATTTCCCTCTTCTTGTGAACTATGTTTCTGGGACATCAGCATGGCCTTGGGTTTCCCAGGGCCTTCAAGCTGTTCTAGTTGGAGGGCATGTCCAGTCCTCCTTGGATGGACAGGCAGCTGAGGCACCTCTGCATGTGCTTGGATTGATGATGATACCCCAAAATCATTCCTTGGAAAAGCTGAACAAAATGAGTGAGAACTCCAAACTGTCGTTCTCATCGTGACTGAGGTCTGGCATGTAGCCTCACACAGGGACTGCAGGAGCAGGTGTTGACTTGGAGAGGCTCACGTTCCTTTCAGCACCCAGGGTTTCTTTCCTCCCTGGGCGGCCTGTTCCCAGGGCCCTTAGGAACATGTCCTGAGTGGGGCGGGCCAGCCTAGGTGAGTTCTGGCGAAGTGATCCCTGAGCTGCACCCAGCTTTGTGCTCAGCTTTGTGGAGCAGAAGGGTGCTGGAGGCTTAGCTCTTCTCCCCGCCAGAGGGAGAGCGCAGGCCAGGGTGGCATGAAATCAGTGAAACAGATGCCTTTCCCAGTCCTCATGGGTGCTTTTCTGCATCTCCACTGCTCAGGAAAAGCTGCTGTTATGGGGCGTGCCATCAGCCAAGTGTTCCTGTTTCCTGAGGAGTGGAGCAGCCGTGGAGTGCTACAAGCCTTGTGTCTTCTTGCTGAGCTCTGGGCCTGTGGACGGATGGTTGAGGGTGGTAATAATTTCATGGTGCAGCCTGGAAAGGTCTTTGTCAAGAGATTATGGAGCCCTGAAGACCTCTGTCTCTGCAGGGCTGAGACATAACACGGGGTTTCAGACCTCACGTGGACGGGGTTCCGGGGCACAGTGCCTCGGACCTTGGTGTCTCCCAAGGCCCTGGGGGTCCTCTAGGTGGAGGTCTTGTGTAGTCCCCCTTGGACAGGTAGGCCCCTGAGCCGTCTCTCTGCATGCTTGGATCAATGATGATAACCCAAAAAACATTCCTTGGAAAAGCTGAACAAAATGAGAGAACTGCAAACCGTCGTTCTCATCATGACTGAGGTCCGGTACGTGTCCTCATGCGGAGATGGCAGGAGCGCGGGTGCACGTTCATGTGCTGAAGTTTGTCAGGCCACCCAGGGATGCATCTTAGGGCAGCTTCCTGTGCCCAGAGCCTTAGGCAGGTGGTTTTAGTGGGGTAGGTCCAGCTGGACGAGACCTGGGTTGAATCGATCCCAACCTGTTTGTTGGCTGTGTTGGCAACAGACGGGACACCTGGCCTGGCCCAGCCCGGCCCGACCCAACCCAACACAGTTTCCCCTCAGCCCTGTTTTGGTTGGTGTAGTCCCTGCCTCGGTGGGCACTGGTGAGGCCGGACACTGCTCAGGACCAGGTCTGGTTCTCCTGGGAGAGGATCCCGCTAGCCGTTGTGGAGATTATGGCGCCATGGGAGAGGTGGTTGACTGTGGACAGGGCCTAGGTTCATTGTGTGAGTGGAACAGGAACGGGAACCTGGAATTGGCTGGGGACTCCTCTTTGCCACTGCCACGGAGACGAAGCATTCAGGCTGTGGCTCACCTTTGACAGTTGGTGCAAACCGGGGAGATGCCAGGAAATCCAGGAGGCGCTCTTCGCTTTGGGTCCCTCGGCAGGGGTAACCCAGAGCAAGTGTCCCGCAGCGGGGGTGGAGCTCAGTGTCACCCGCTGCAGCTGGGATTTGCACTTGTGCTCCTGTGCCCACCGAAGGCGCCCTTACGTTTACCGCTGGTGGCAGTCTGTGGCATCCCTAGTGCCCCACCTCGGAAATAGCAGGGAAAGGTGTAGGATGGATGTGCCCTGGGGCTCTCCCTGTGGGCCAGCCCTGACTTTCGCTGAAGGTCCTGGAGCAGTGTGCTGCAGACTTGCCTTGCTGTGGCCTTGCAAGAGGAGGTCCCTTGGTGCCATTCAGGGCCAGCTCTCCCAGATGGACGTTGGGGCAGGAGAAATGTGTCTGTGTTCCGGAGTACTGTGCTGGGAGTTGTGTCTGTGGGCAGGTGTCGCTCTCTGCTGTCCCTATGCCGCGAGGGAACTGGCCTACCCGGTCCTGGGTGGGGTTGGCGTTTGTCTGCGTCAAGCCCATATCAGCCCCCTTGCCCTGAGGTCCAGTCCCCACGGTTGGCCTCCCCATGGAAGGTATCCACCAGCTGGCCTTACTGCGGGCCTCCCTGGCATGATGCCGGCCTGGTTTGAGCTTTCCTAAGGTGCGTGGAGTCCACAGACACCTGTAGAAAGAGGGGGCCATGCTGCGTCTGGCCCCGCAGGTCTCATGAGGCGGACTTGAGCTGCAGAGGTCCCAAGCTCGTCACTTGGAGGCATTCTGTTGCCTGCGCGGGGCTCCGGCACCAGGGAAGCTACTGTGTCAGGCCTTGTGGGTGATGAAGTTGTCTTTGGAAGTCCACAGAAGAAGCACGCTTGCTGTGAGTGTGGCCAGAGCCTGGAAAGTAGTATTCCTCCTTCTCCTGGGGTCGGCAGTCCCGTGGTACCTGCTTGTCATCGCCTGAGTCCAGTGGGGATGCCCCACTGAGAAGCCCCACGTCCCCTGCTTCCCAGGTGGAAGGGGTCGCATGCACATTGTGTCACATTGGGCCCCGGCTTCTGTCCTCAGGGCAGCAGACATGTCTGCATTCCTGGCCTGGGATTCCCTAGCTGGTGCCACCGTCTGCCTTCCACGTGAGGCCTGCTTTTCCAGAAGGGTGAAGGAGGGGTCTCTTCTCACCTCGTAGGGCACCCCACCTCATCCCCTCACCCAGCCTTCAAAGGTCCATAGCACCTGTGATCTGACTTGTCAGTATGGCCCTTGAAGGTGAGGTGGCACCCCCGTTCGCCATCCTCAGGTTATGGGAGATGGTGTGCTGTAGGCCGAGGGCCCTCGGTGAGCAGCTGTGCCCAGGAAGGGCCCAGGTCAGGTTGCAGTTTGCAATGAGGGCCTGGGGAGGGCCGCAGGGCATCAGGGAGAGAATGTAGGCCCATGCGGGGGACGCTCCTGAGCCATCACAGGAAGGACAAGCAGATGGCAGAGTTAGCGCGAAGGTCAGGGCGGCCCTGGATAGCTGGAATGGATGCCTTTGTCTCCCTCATGTACGGTGTTTTGTGTCCCTGCTGCTTAGGAGGAGTTGCCACAGCTGGCTGGGCTTCAGCTGTGTGTTTCTGGTTGCGCGATCCAGAAGGGATATGGAATTGCTGCAAGGGATGTGCTCTGTTGATTATGCACTGTAGTCAGCATCCCTGGCATATATGTGCACATTTATTTTCTTGGAATTTCCAGCTGGTGGCCATTATTTGCCTTTCACAATGTTGTTTTTTTTTTTTCCCAAGAAGGGGAAAATGCGGTCACGTCTCACCCTTGTTGGATACCCTACCCAGTTCCCCAATCCAGCCTTTGTTATTCAGATATGCCTGTTCAGTGAGCTTGTGATGCTTCCAGAAGATTTGCCCATTTAAGATGCAGAAGGCAGCCATGTTCCTTGTGCCCCAAGTGTTGGAGTTGGTATGTTGTCCAGTGAGGCCCCTTATGCTGCTGTCATGAGATGGTGTACGGTAGTGTGCAGTGTGTTCCTGCGAAGGGGCTGAGGGAGTCACTACCTGCATTTTGCTGAATGCAGGAAATGTGCACACACAGGGAATTCCATATCATGTCTGTCCTTTGCACACAGAGAAGGAAGTGTTCTCTTTTGCATAGGAAGCTTCTGAGGTATCAGGAAAGACATACAGATGGTAGAGTTAGAGCAAAGTCCAGGGTGGCATTGCATGGGTGAACGGGATGCCTCCGTGTCCCTCACATATGGAGTTTTCCTTGTGCATTATTCAGGGAGTTGCTGTGGGATGCGTGCTGTCTGCTGTGTGTCCCTGATGTCTTCGTCCCTGTGGAGCTGTGAAGTTGCTGCATGCATTGTGTCTCGTTGATGGGCTTTGTGCTTGTGATGGGTGAGGACAGTAAGCATTTCTTTTTGCAAGGGGTAGATATTGTCCTCAGGACCTTGTCAGCATCACCAGGACCTAGGTCTCTATGGGCCAGAAATGGGCTTTGGGTGTTCATGCCTCAGGTGGACCATGTGTTCCTGGAGCACGGTGGCAGGGTCCAGTGTCCTAAAGCCCTCCAAGGTCTTCTCTTGTTAGACCAGCAAATATGCCTGTGGCATCCTTAAGTGTGCTTGGATCGATGATGACACCCCAGTTACATTCCTTGGAGCTGAACAAAATGAGTGAAAACTCTAAACCGTCTCTCTCATCATGACTGAGGTCCAGAATGCTGCCCCACACAGTGACTGCAGGAGCAAGGCTGCACTTGAGATGCTTACGTTCCTTCTACCACACGGGGTTCATCCCTGGTTAGGCCCATGCCCCCAGGTTCTTAGGAACATGTCCTCAGTGGGTTGGAGCCAGCTACTTGAGTTTTGGGTTGAAGTATACATGACATGTTCATGAGTGGTCAATTTGTGGTGGGAACAGATGCTGAAGACTTCACCAGTTTCCCTGGAGCCCATCTTTGGTTGGTATTGTTAGTGCCTCCGATTGCTGGGCATTAGTGAGCCCTGACTCTGCTCAGGGCCTGTCTTCATTGTCCTGGGAAAGTGCATGACCAGCCCTTAAGGAGAAGGAATTCGCTGACTGTGGACAGGGTCTTGGGTAATGGTGCATATGGAACATGACCCCGTGACTAGTCATATGTGGCAGCTGCTCACCACCAGTCCTGGACGGAAGAATGTTCACTTTTGGGCTCACCTTTGACTGTTGGTGGCAACTAGGTTGGGAATTGTAGGAGGCTTTGACTTTGGTCCCTGTGCCCAGGAAGTCCCAGAGCGGATGTCACGGGGAGACTCTGTGAGGCTCACATCATCTGCTTGGTGTGGTTCTTCTCCCATCCCCCAAATCCTGCCACTGAGAATGTGCCCTTGGTTTTTCTGTCCCTGGCAGCCTGTCCTAGTGTAGCTGGTAGGGGTTGAGGGTCAGTTTGGCCTATGGCTTCCTCTGGTGGCCACAGTTCCATTTTGCTAAAGGTCACAGAGCACACTGTGCTCCAGAGTTGTCTTCCTCTTCCTCTTTCCTTGCAAGCAGAGGTCCCTTGCTGTGTTCTTTTTTTGGGCGGTACCAGGGGTTGAACTCAGGACCTTGCGCTTATGAGGCAGGCGTGGTGCCACTGAGCTAAATCCCAGGTACTCTTGTTTTCTTAAGGGCCAGCCATCTAAGCAGGAAGATTTCAGTAGAGATGTGGCCGTGTTCCTGTGTGCTTTTTTAGGAGATCTCTCTGCGGTCAGGGGTTACTCTCTCGTTTCCCCATTCCATGGTACTGTTGGCCTTACATGAGCCTGTGGAACACTGGAGCATGTCCATGTCAGGCCATGCTCAGCCCACGGACCCAGAAGTCCAGTCGCCACTGAATGGGCTCCCCATTTGTCTAACTCAGCATGATGTCAACAAGGGTGGGAAGTACTGGAAGAGATCTCTCTTGCTCATCCTCAAGGTGCCCTGCTGGTTGGAGGATGTGATGCTTCCCAAGGTGTGTGGCGCTCTTGGGCCCCACAGATCAGGTATGGTCTGTCTGGCCGGGCTGTCCATTGGAGGTGGGTTTGAGTCATAGAGGCCACATGCATGTAGCCTCTCTGTTGTGTTGTAGGCGGTAGGAGGTCCATTGTGTCAGGCTTTGTGGGTGATAGAACGTCTTCTCAGAGGTCCAGTGGAGAAGGCACCTGAAGTGAGTGAGGGAAGATCTGGAAATGGATTTTCTGCCCCCCCTCATGGCCAGCAGCCCTGTGGGACCTGCTTGACATTGCCCCACACTGTGGGGGACATCCTTATGAGAAGCCAGGGTTGTGTGCTTCACTGGAAGGGGGGGGAATGTGTTTGTCTTATGGTAGATCGGTCCCAAGTATCTCTCCCTGAGACATCTCCACCTGTGGCTTAGAATTCACCTGCTTGTGCACATTGTCTTTTGCTGTGATAGTATTTCCCTGCTGAGGAAACAGAATTCAAGTCTCACCCACAAAAGGACTCTCTACCCCAACCCCCAACCCCACCACTCCTTCAGTGTGGTACATGGCTATGCAGACAGCATGGGGTCCCTCCATCACTGGTACCCTTGGAGTGGGAGTCCAGGGCCTCGATGGGTGTGCTGAATGGGTGGGAGGTGGCATAAGGTTTATTGAGGCCCCTTGCTGTGCTACTGTGATTTGTCAGGGGCCAGGGCCGGGTTTCAGGGTATAACGAGGGTCCAGGGATGAGCCGAGGGCTATCCTTCCCACCCATCTTAGCTAGAGACAGGCACATGCAGTCGAATGCACCCATAGTTGTCCTGTGTGTACACACAAGGAAACACACTCATCCATGTGGGACGCTCCTGAGGTATCCCCTGAAAGCAGACAGATGATAGAGTGAGGCAGGGCCGTGTGGGATCCATGATATAGATGCCTTTCCCTGGCTTCACTCATGGTTTTTTCTGTCTCCACTAAGCAGCAGGAGTTTCCTTGGTAGGCCAGCCTTCAGCTGAGTGTTCCTGGGTTCCTGAGGACAGAGAAGCCTTGGAGGCTGCAAGTCTCGTGTCCTCTTGATGATCTCCACACCTGAGGATGGTTGAGAATAGTAAGTATTTCCTCCCATATCCTGTAAATGTCTTACGCAGACCTTGTGGAGTCCCCAAGACTTCCATCCACAGGCTGGAAACTGCCCATAGGGCTTCAGTTGTCATGTGGATGGTGTTCTGGGCCACAGTGGCTCAGACCTGGGTCACCCAGGGCCTCCCAGGGTCTCCTAGGTGGAGGGCGTGTCCAGTCCCCTTGGACTGGCAGGCAGCTGAGGCACCTCTGCACATGCTTGGATCGATGATGATACCCCAAAATCATTCCTTGGAAAAGCTGAACAAAATGAGTGAGAACTTCAAACCGTCGTTCTCATCGTGACTGAGGTCCGGCATGTCGCCTCAACGGGGACTCTAGGAGTAGGAGTCCATGTTCACACACTCACATTCCCCAGACCACACAGGGATTGGTCACAGGGCAGCCTCCTGTCCCCAGGGGCCTCAGGAACGTGTGCTCAGTGGGCTTGCCCAGCTAAGTGAGACCTGGGTTAAATGCATTCCCACCTGTGTGTTATCTGAATTGGCAAGGGGCACCTTGGAAAGGCCTTGCTGACTTTACTGCAACACATATTTCGGGCAGTATAGTGCTTCCAATTGGTGGCCTTGCGAGCCTTGACTTTCAGGGCCAACGCCTCATTTTCATGGAGAGGGCAGACCCAACCATTATGGAGAAGGTGGTGTTGTCTGCGAGGGTTTAGGTTGATAATGTGAGTGGAACACGAACGGGGGACTCAACTCACCTGGGGGCTTCCTTTCAGAGTGACTTGGAGGCAGAGTGATTCCACTGGGGCTCATCATTGATAGGGGGCAAAAACATTTGGGATGTCAGAAGTTCCAGGAGGGTCCAACCTCAGCTCCTTTGGGCAGGGTAACCCAGAGCAAGTGTCTGGAACATGGGCTGGGACTCCACACCATGCACTGTGTGTCACACATCCACGCCCTGAACCTGCAAAAGAGGCCCTTCAATTTTCTGTCGTCTGCCGTCTGTGGGTAGCCCTAGGGCTCCACATGGGAAATAGCAGGAAGAGGTTGAGGGTCTGTGTGTCTTGTGGCTCCCCCTGGAGGCTGTTGTTGGTTTTTGCTAAAGGTCATGGAGCAAGTTTGCCTCAGGATTACTTTGCTGTTTCCTTGCAAGAAAAGGCCCCTTGCCCTGCTCTTCAGGGCCAGCTGTCCAAGCTACATGGTTGTGGCAGTTGAATGTCTGTGTTTGTGTCTGTTCTGTTGGGAGATCTCTCAGTGGATGAGTGTTGTCCTTTCCTATCACCTTGCACAGTTACTGTTGGCCTGCTTGGGCATGGGTGACATTGGCTTTTGCCCAAGTAGGACTCTGCTCAGGGTGCTGGACCTGAAGCAGTGCCCACTGGTTGGGCTCCCCACTGGGTGATGTAAATCAAACTGAGAGTTGTTGGGAAGCTTCTGTTTCCCCACTTCTTCCTAACCTGCTTGATGGAGTGCTTAAGCTGTCCTGGACTGGGTGTACTCTGTGGACCACCATGTTGGGACCTGTTGTGTCTGGCCACATGGTTTACATGAGGTGGTTTGAGCCTTAGAGGCCATGTGCACATTGGCTTTGGGGTATTGTGTCATGTCTGTGGGCCACAGGCATGATAGGGATCATTGGGTCAGGCTTTGAGGGTGATAGAATTTTACTATGAAGGCCAGACAACAAGTGTACTTTTTGTGAGTACAGAAAGGCCCTGAAAAGTGATTTTCTGTCTCTTTCTATTGTTAGCAGGCAAGTGGTAGCTGCTTGTCATTGTTTGAGTCCTTTTTGGACACACTAATAAGCCAGTGTCCCCTGCTTCAGTGGAAGTGGGTTGCATACATTTTGTGGAGGACTGGGACCCACTTCTGTCCTCAGGCCAGCCTCCCTGGCCAACATGTCTGCATTCGTGGCCCTCTCTAGCTGGTGGCCATTGTCTGCACTCCACATTAGGTTTGTTTTTCCAGGAAGAGGAAACTGGGGTCAAGGCTAACCCATGTAGGACACCCTACTCTGACTCCCACCCCGCCTTCAGAGGTCTCACATCCAGTGAGCTTGCTTTCCCTCCAGCCGAGGTGGTCTTTGAAGGGAGAGATGGTGGCCTTGTTCACGGTCCCCAGATGGCTGGAAATGGCATATGGCATGTTGTAAGTAGAGGGCGCTTGGTGAGCTGCTATGGTGAGGCAGGAGCCAGGGGCAGGTTGCGGGGTCCAGTGTGTGCAGGGGGAGCTGTGTGTTTTGAGGGAATGATGCCCCTGCCCTCAGTCAGTGGCATGAAACATGTTCACACAGGGAATCCCACACCATGTCTGTCCTGGGTACACACAGAAGGAAAGGTACTCTTACTCAAGGAAAGCTCCTGAGGTATCACAGGAAGGACAAATAGATGACATACATAGAACAAAGGCCAGCGCCATGTGGGATCGGCGCAGCAGTAGCCTTTCTTTCTCTCACACATGGTGTTTTCCATCTCCACGATTCAAGGACAGCTGCTGAGACTGGTCATCCATCACTGCATGTGCCAGATTTCTCATTCCTGGTGACTCCAGGCAGTTGCTGTAAGACTTATGTCCTGTCGATGAGCTCTGTACGTGTGGACTGTTGATGATGGTAAGTATTTCTTCCCACAAGATGTAGATGTTTCCTGATGGCCTTGTAGCTTCAACCAGCCCTGGACCTCCACAGGCCGGCTATACCTCTGGCAGTTCACACCTCACTTGGACTATGTGTTCCTGGAGCATGGTAGCAGGGCCCTGGGTCCTCTGGGCCCTTCCTAGTCTTCAGTTTGACTGATAAACACACCTGTGGCATCTTTGAGTGTGCTTAGATTGATGATGATACCCTAGTTACATCCCTGAGAGCTGAAAAAATGAGTGAGAACTGCAAACCATCTCTCTCATTGCGACTGAGGTCCGGCATGTAGCCTCAGGCAGGGACTGCAGGAGCAGGGCTCTACATGGGGGTGCTTCCATTCCTTTCACCACCCAGAGGTTCATTGCTGGTCAGCCACAGTGTCCCCAGGGGTCTGAAGAACAAGTCCTCAAGATGGGTGGGCTTTGCTAGGTGAGTTTTGAGTAAAGGTGATCCATAAGTTGCTTGCATGTGGTCAATTTAATCGAATGGATGGGCGCCATCCCTTAGCCAGTTTCCCCTGTGCCTTGTTTGGGTGGTGTACAAAGTGCTTCCAATTGGTGGGCACTCTTGGAGACCCTAACTCTGCACAGGGCCATGTCTCCATTTTCCTGGGAGAGGGTTATTCTAGCCCTGGAGGACATGGTCATGCTGTCCTTGAGTTAGGTGACTGGAAAGGACTTCCACTGATGGCTTTTGGAAAATGAAATGGTAAGCAGACACAGGTGGCACCTCCTCAATACCAATCCTGGAGAGAAAAATGCGTTCACTTCTAGGCTCATGCTGGGCTGGTGTGGCACACAGATAGCCATGATGTCAGAAAGTACAGGAAGCCTTGACTTCAGGCCATCTGGTCAGGTAACCCCAGAGCAAGTGTCATGGAGAGGTTGTGTGGAGCTCCACTTCAAGCACCACCCCAAGTCCTCAGATGGAACCCTTGGTGTTTCTGTCCCTGGCAGTCTGTGGTTGGCCCTTGTTCTTCCCCCTGGGAAGGAGAGTATCTTGGAAAGGGTTAGGGTCAATTTGGACCCATGCCTCCTGTTGGCAATAGTTCTATTTTATTAAAGATCAGAGAGCACTGTGTTCCAGGGTTGCCTTCCTGTTGCCTGGCAAGCAGAAGTCACTTGGTGTACCCTTCAGGGCCAGCTGTCCAAGCAGGAAGGTTGAAGTAAAAATGTGGCCCTGTTTATGAGTGCACTTTCAAGAGATGTCTTTGCTGACAGGTGTCACTCTCTGTTGTCCCTCCTCTATGACAGTGTGGGCCTATGCGGTCATCTGAATCCGACCATGTTCAGCCTGTTGATTCTGAAGTCCTGTTCCCACAGGTTGATGTCCCCACTGGGCTCCACATTCATCTAACCCAGGGTGATGTTGAGGAATGTGGAAGGTGCAAGAAAAGCTTGCTCATTTTCATCCTCAAGCTGCCCTACTGGACAGGTGTGAGGTGTCCCAGGGTGTGTGGAGATCTTGGATCCCACAGACAAGCATGCTGTTTCTGGCCAGGCTGCTTACCTGAGGCAGGTTTGAGCCATAGAGCCCACATACACGTAGTGTTTGTGGTGTTCTGTGTGTGTGCACGTTGTAGGCATGAGGGGCCCATTGTGTCAGACTTTGTGGGTGATGGAGTTCTTTTTGGAGGTTCAATGCAGAAGGGCAATTGGTGTGAGGCAGGGATGTAGAAATCAATTTTCCATCTCCGCCCACCATGGCTGGCAGGCTATCAGGACAAACTTGGCCTTTCTCAAGCCTATTTTGGATGTCCTGATGAAAACCCAGTGTCCCATATTTCAGTGGCAGGAAGTTGTATTGTCTTGTGGCAGGTCACATTCTTGCCACTGTCCTCAGACCAGCGTCTTTGGAAGAGATATCTGCATTAGTAGCTTGGGATACTACGGCTTGCGGCCATGGTTTCTCTTCCATGTCAGGTTGTGCCTGTCAAGGAAACAGGGTTTAAGTCTCTCCCGAGAAAGGGCACTGCTCTACCCATTCAGTGTCCCCCACCCTGGCCACTTCTACTGAGACAGTGCATGTTCATTCAGTCAGTGTGTGGTCCTTCCATCAGCGATGTCCTGTGGACTGGCAGTTTTAGATGTGATTGGTGTGCCAAGGAGGTTGGAGTTGGCATGCCATTGGCACACCTAGGCCCCTAGGTGTGCTCCTGTGCCATTTCAGGGGCTGCAGCTGGGTTTGAGAGGACAGTGAGGGCCAGGGGAGGGGCTGAGGATAGTCAGAGCAGACAGCCCTACCCCTCTCAAGCCCAGACACATTCATCCTGCATGTACATGGTTGGAAAAACACAGCTCCTGAGGTATGCCACCAAGGGTAAGCAGAAGATAGGCTGAGATTGCAGGCCAGGATGGCATGGCATTGCTGGAATTGGTCCCTTGCCCTACACTCACGTGTGGTTCTTCCATCTACGCTATATAAGGGGATTTGCCATGGCATGGATGCCTTCTGCTGGGTAGGCCTGGTTCCTGGGGCCTGCAGGAGCTGTGCAGTACTGCCAGCCTGTGCCCTCCTGATGATGCCTGTGCACAGCTGAGGACGGTAAGCATTTCCTCCCACAGCCTTGTCTATGTGAAGACCCTTAGGACCACAGTTCCCACAGGCTAGAGAACGCCCAGGGGCTTAGTTTTTGTGTGGACGGTGTTCCAGGGCATAGTGGCGGGGCCCTGGGTGTTGAAGGACACTCAACTTCTAGTTGGAGGGCTTTCTAAGTGTTCCTTGGCCCAGGAAGCTCTGGTGGCATTTCTGCATGTGCTTGGGTTGATGATGACACCCCAAATAATATTCCTTGGAAAAGCTGAGATGAGTGAAAACTCTAAGGATGAAAAAACTGATTAATGATGGTAAGATGTTTATAATATTATTACATTAGTACTCTGAATGAACAAATGAATTAGTGCATAAATAAGGTTGAAGGTAAAGGTTTTTTTGTGTTTTGTTTTTTGTTTTTGGTACTGGGGCTTGAACTTGGGTCCCTGCGCTTGCGCAGCAGGTGGCGAAACCACTGAGCTAAATCCCCGGCCCAAAAGTAAAGGTTTTTTAATGATAAAAAAACCTTCATAAACACACAAAAGAGGAGAGTAGGTTTTGAAAATTTAGTATTTGCCAATTCTCATAATTTTTGTCTCCCAGAGGCCATGAAAGGATGTTAAGACTTGGAGAAAATCATACCCGTATAGTCTGCTGTTACCTTCTCCATGAGATAGTTGTCAGTTACAAAGGAAAAATAGTAACATTGTGGAAAACCTGGCAGACACTTCCTGAATAAAGAGGTGGAACCTAACGTCAGTGTAGGAACATTCGAAGCATGGATATGATGCCCGAGAGGAAAGTGTCTGCCCAGTAAGTCTGACTTTAGGCCAGACGTCTGTAAAAGCTTGGGCAGATTGCTTCCAGCAACATATATGCTCAGAAAATGTGAAAGTATAGAAAATCTACATGAATATTTTGATTACAGTTGCCCCTGTGGGTATCTGCCTTTGAGGTGTTTACATCAGAGGGAAATTTTTACCCTGAACAATTTTATTTGCATAGTTTCCAAAGTTTGGTCATGTCATACCTGGTATTAGATCTCCTTTCCTTTTGACAGATGAGTGATATTTTATTACATAGATGTACCACATTTTATTTATCCATACTGCAGTTAATAGCCATTTGGATTATTTTTATCTATGTTTTGGCTATGAAGGAATAGTCTTGCTAGGAATATATGGCTGGAGGTTTATGCATGTACATATACTTTCAATTTTCTTTAACAACAAATATGATAATAAGAAGGGGTGATCAGAAAGTACAATGTATTTAAATTTTTAAAAAGTTTTATTACATTAAAATTCACATGGCCATTAATCCCTGTCAAAATCCCCTTCATTTTGAACACACTTATCTAATTCTCCTTGCCACTTACTGAAACACGTCTGGAACACTTCGTGAGTGATCATATGAGGTATGATTAACATAAAATATTGAATGAAAGCTGTTGACAAAAAGACTTGTAGAAACACAACATTGTGTCCTCATTCACTATATTCATCAGAACTGGCGCTGTGAAATTTCGGGCTCTTTCTCAAACTGAAAAATGACCATGAAAAGTAAAAGTTTTCAATTTATCCAAGACATCACGGTAGCCACAAAAGTGCCACTAAAGACACTCATGCAGGAGAACTTCCAGATCTGTTACAGAAAGTGAAATGAACCAGGGGATGAGTGTGTTTGACTTGAAGAGGGTATTTTGGGGAAATGAATGGCCATGTGTTTTTTTGCCATAATGCATTTTTCAAAGAATTTAAGAATTCTCTGTATTTTGGGGGGGGGGGGTTACTGGGGATTGAACTCAGGACCTTGCGCTTGGGAGGCAGGAGCCAGAACCACTGAGCTAAATCCCCAGGCTGAATTTGCCATATTTTTATAATACCTCATATAGGTAACATTTTATAAAGGCAAAAACTGTGCATAAATTTATGAAATTGTTGGTTGCATACACATCTGGAATTGTATTATTTTCTTGATGAATTAACTTAATAAGTGTCCATCACTTTTGAGGGAAGTTTTCCTTGCTCTAATCTACCTTCCATTCCACTTTTCTTTTGGTTTATGTTTGCATGATAAATCTTTCTACTGCATCGTAGAGTGTCAACATGCCTATGTCTTTATTTTTTAGCTAGTTTTGTTGTAAACAGCATATTGTGCTCATTGGGCTCCTTTGTAATTCCTAGAAAATTTTATGGTTCCTCTTTCAACCCGGCCCTCTCCCTCCTCAAATCCAGGTTGGGAAATAAGAGAAAAAAGAAGAAACAGCAAAGATCTAATGTGTCACAGCATATTGTGTCCCCAGTTCACCCCAAACACCATCCTACAGTGTCCTGTGCTAGCTCACCCTTGCCTTCCTCCTGGGCTTCTTCCCGGAGCTCCACTCTTCAGTAAAGATGGAACATGGTTTCTCCATCTGATCTCTTTAATTTATGTTACAGTCCTGTCATGTCCCATCCTGCTTCAGCTCTTTCTTGTGTAATCTCCATTGTTATAAAATTTAGCAACTTATTTCTCTTTTATTCATGATGTTCTATATAAATTTTTCAAATAGATGTAAGGTCCTACATACCACAGTTTTCTTTTTTTTTATATTAAATTCTTTTATTGGTACATTGTAGGTATACAACACAATTACATTTCTCATTGGGAATTGTACCTTTACATAATGCATCTT
>NW_004625048.1:31802-88178 GCF_000247695.1 Heterocephalus glaber
TATTGCACTGTGTGTGTGTGTGTGTGTGTGTGTGTGTGTGTGTGTGTGTGTTGGAGGCAGTAGAGGCCCATTGTGTCAGGCTTTGTTGGTGATGAAATTCTCCTTAGAGGTGCTATGAAGAAGGGCGTTTGGTGCGGGTGAGACAAGGGCTTGGGAATCAATTTTCAGCCTCTTGCTGTGGTGGGCAGCCCTGTGGGAGCTGCATGGCACTGCCGAGTCCCCTGGGGATCCTGTCGAGCAGCTGGGGTCCCATGCTGCAGAGGAAGGGAGATGTGTCCATCTTGGCAAAAGTCGGCTCTGTGCTACTGCCCTCTGACCAGTGTCCTTGGCACAGATTTCTGCATCACTGGCTTGGGGTTGTCCTGCTTGTGGCCATTGTTTGTCTTCCATGTCACATTTTCCCTTTTGAGGGTTCAAGTCTCCTTCTGAGGGGACACTTCTCCCAATTTCCCCCCACTCACTGCAGTGCTTCAGAGGTGGTGTATGCCCATGTAGTCAGGCTGGGTGCTTCTGGCAGTGGTGCCCTTTGACCAGGCGTGCGGCCCACTGATGAGTGTGCCAGAGGGTTGGATTGGCATACCCTTGTTCTGAGCCCTTGGTGTGCCGCTATGCTGTGGCAGGGGCGGGTCTGGGTTTGGGGGTCAGTGATGACCTGTGGATGGCCAAGGGATTCTTTCCCCAGGGGCTTAGCCAGAGGCAGCAGGCACACACACCATCAAGCCACACACAGTCAAGTGCAGCCACATCCATCCTCTGAGCACCAGGAAGGAAATAGAATTTATACTGGGGGAGGTGTCTCAGGTATCGCAGGAAGGACAAGTAGATGATAGCCTGAGATCCCAGGCCAGGGCAGCGTGGACTGGGGAGATGGGTGCCTTTTCCTCACCTCACATGTGGCTTTTTCCATGTGCACTATTCAGGGTGAGTTGCTGTGGCACACATGCCTCTGCTGGCTGGGCCTGCCTTCTGGACCCCAGAGGAGCCTTGGAGGGCTGCCAGCCTTGTGTCCTCATGACCAGCTCCGGGCTTGTGGATGTTCAGGACAGTAAGTGTTACCTTTGCAACCTGTAGACATCTTGCTAAAGACCTTGTTGAGCCCTGAGGAGCTCTGTCCTGGTAGGCTGCAAACGGCCCATATCCTGTGTGGTCCTGGGGCACAGTGGCATGACATTGGGCCTTGCAAGGCCTTTGGGGTCCTCTAGGTGGAGGGCGTGTCCAGTTTCCCTTGGACTGGCAGGCAGCTGAGGCATCTCTGCACGTGCTTGGATCGATGATGATACCCCAAAAAACATTCCTTGGAAAAGCTGAACAAAATGAGTGAGAACTGCAAACCGTCGTTCTCATCGTGACTGAGGTCCAGCATGTAGCCTCATGCAGAGACTGTAGGAGAAGGAGTCTGTGTCCTGTGCTCACATCCTCAGAGCATACAGGGATTCATCACTTGGCAACCTCCTGTCTCCAGAGCCTGAGGAAAATGCGTTCAGTTGGCAGAGACCAGCTAGTGAGACCTGGTTTGAATGGATCTTGATCTGTTTGTTGTTCATGGAGCTGAGGGAATGCTTAGCAGTCCTTGCTAAGTTTCTCCCAAGGACCCTTTGGGCTTTAGTAGTGCCCATTGTTCCAGTGACAGAATACTGAATATCCACCCGTGTTCACAGAGGAATTTCTCAGTTGACTTGTGGATTCTGCACCTACAGTGTCCTTCTGTATTCTACCCTCAGGCAAAGCTGATATAAGAAGCTTACTTGACCTTGGCAGGTGCTGCTCAACATGCCAGAGAAACAGACACACTGAATCCTGCACAAAGCTGTGGTTATTAGAGCAAGAGGGGGGCATCATCAGTGAAGGCCCTGTCCACAGTCAACAGACTCACAGAGAGAAAGATCAGTTGCTTATAGGTTGGTCTTTGACATTGCCTAGGGGAATAAGGAACTGTTTCAGAACACAGTGGGGAGCAGTCCATGTCCATCAGCCAGAGGTGTTTCACGCCCAAAGGGAGGCTTGTGGGCACACAAAGAATTAGTAAATTTTCCCCACTCATCCCAGGGGAGCCACCACCGGAGTCAGAGTGAGCATTCCTGTTGCACATGCACCATCAACCTACTCCCTGTCCATCAGAGACAGGGGAAGAACCACCCCAAGTGGTTGACTGGAGCTCCACACAGTATTTCCATGACACTTGCTGTCAGATCCCCTGGCCACATGGCCCAAGCCAAGGCTTCTCAGATTTCCCAACATCAGGGCTGTCTGTGTGCCCCCACCCGTCAAAGGTGAACCCAGAAGCAAATGCTTCTTCCTACTCAGGACCAGCACTAGAGAGTGGCCTCCTGCATCTAGTCACCACTTCCTATTCACATAGTCCATCAGCCTTCTAGGCCCTGTCCACAATGCGCTAACTCAGATGGCCTTCTCCTCAAGGGCTGGTTGTGCCCTCTTCTAGCAGAATGAGGACCTGACTCTGAGCAGAGTCGGGGCTTGCCGGGACCCACCAGGGCATTTAGTACACCACCAAACAGGAGCTCCAGGAAAACTCACTAAGTCTTCAGCACCTATTGCTTCCACAAAACTCACCTCATGTGAGCACCTTAGGGATCGCTTCAACTCCAGACTTGCTGGGCTCACCTAAAGCACATGAGGACAGGGGACTGACCTCTCATGACCCCTTGGTGGCCAAAGGAATATGAGCATCTCACAATGCAGCCCCGCTTCTGCAGTTCCTGTGGGAGGCAATGTGCCAGACCTCAGTCATGGTGAGAGGGACAGTTTGCAGTTCTCACTCATCCTGTTCAGCTCAAAGAAGTGTAACTGACGTGTCATCATCCATCCATGGACTCTTAAAAATGTGACAAGCATCTGCCAGTTAAACTATGAGACAGTGGAGGCCCTGGAGGATCCCAAGTCTCACCATCAATCCCCATAAATATAGTCCATGTGAGGTAGGAACCCCCATAGGCCTGTGCAGACCCAGGTCCTGGTGACACCACAAGGTCCTAAGGGCAACATCTACACCTTGCACTAAAAAATGCTTACAGTCCTCAACCATCAACATCAATAGAGCTCATTTCCAGCACACAAGACTTGGAGCAACTCCCTAGCACCACCGTGTCCAAGGAACCAGATGTACACAGCTGACGGTTATCCATCCATGCCAACTCTCAGAGTAGTAGACATGTAAAACGCCATGCATGAGGGGGAGAAGGACACTGGAACACGGTAGGTGCAGATTCCAAGCATCAGCTGAGAAATACCCTGTGAATATAGGTGGATGTTGACGTATTCTGGCAGTGGAACAGTGCTCTTTGCTGTAATGAAGCATGTACCGTTAATGAACACTCCTCCTGTATGTGTATGTTTGTCTATACTATATGAGGACCAACTGTTGGACATATATCTTACATAATAAGTAAGAGGGCAGTTAGCTGAATTGAATTGCTGCTGTCAGCTTTGTACCTGTCTGCTTTTCTGAAGCATGCCTGTATTTCTTCTACATTCCTCAGGTGGTACTGCCATGTGATGGATTCCAGAGGACTACCAGGAAGACTTCTTTATCCTAAGATACAATGAGAGGTCAGCATACCCCAGGGCGAATGTGAAAAGGCTTCTTTTGGTTGATGGTGGATGGCTGATGATGGTAAACAGCTCCTTGAGCAAACATACTTTTGGAAAGCTGAACAAAGAGTGAAAAAACTATACTGTCATTCTCATTGAACTGAGGTCCAGCACACTTCTCCAACAGGGACTAGAAAGATGAGGGATTGGAATGAGACAGCTGGCAATTACTCCCATTGAGAGCAGTGCTCAGCTGGGCCAGGAGTAGGATACAGCCCTTCTTAGGTGAAGGGCCATCACCTAACGGTGCTTCGGACTCTCAGGTGCAACATGTAGCTGGTTTGCGTGGCCTCTTCCCTGTTTGACTGGAAGGTCTGGGGCACACAGAGCCTGCCTGTGTGGGTGAGCCTGCTTGTGCCCTAGGATGAATTAGCCTAGCTGCAAGCCCGCTTCTTTGCTGCCATTTTGGTTGCTGAGTGTTGGTGCTTTGGTCCATTGTTCCCTAGAGGGAGACATTCCAAGTTGTTGTGAATGGAGCCCAAGGCAGGCCTTGGCACTGGCTTGGCTCCCTTTGATGTCCAATAGTTAGCTAGCAGAGCCTCAGGACAGTGGGGTGCAAGCAGTGGGAGTATGTTTGCGGTGTGTGGCCATTGGGATTTTGCTCCCTGTGGGAAGGCTGGAGAAGGTACGTATGGTTTTCCCTTGTAGGAATATCCTGGAGAAATGCAAAGTGGGTGGCTTGCTGGGCCAAGAGCAGGTGAGAAAAGTATCAGGGAGTGGGTGCCTTGCATGTATTGCATGGAGGCTCAGCAGATTGTTTCGGCAGCTGTCTCTGGAGTCTGGACCCACAGGACTTGTGTGGGATTTCGTGTGTCCATCTCTTCTGGCCTGTCATAAGCTAGACACAAGCAAGTATACAACTTGGAGTTAGACTCTGGTTTTAGCCCCTTACTAAAGGCAGAACAGTGAAGGACACTGGAAGTAGAGAAGCCATGTGGCTGTGTGCTAAGTTGCCCATGTGCACTGAGACTACTGATTGGGGTCTCTGTCCCCAGATGTGTGTCATAGGCTGCTGTGTTCTGAATTGGCTGAGAGAGGACATTGGAGGGGAGGAGTCATAGAGAAACTTTGTTGGGAATGGGATTGGTGCAGTGGAAGAGGACAATAAGTGAGGGTTGTTTTGTGTTGCAGACGTGCCAACATTGTTTGTATGTTGAAAAGAAGGTATGGTGCTCGTGCTCACTTTTGGACCAATCAGTATGGAGAATTCCAGGCTCAGGGTCCCCTGCTTGTGCCTAGTGCACAGTTGCATTGTTCATAGAGTGAGTGAATTTGCCTGGCCCTATATGGTCCTATACCTATAGCAGTCTGTGGCGAACAAGTCCCCAGTAAGGTCAAGACTTTCTTTTGTGGATGTCAGGCTCTATAGGTGTTTCTTTGTAAGGCTGCAGATGAGAGAAGGGCTTTAGTGAGAGGTTCTAGTTTCTTACACTTTTCCGTAATGATACATTCACTGAAAATGAATGCCCGTTCTCTGTGCATGCATGTTTGACTCTACTGTGGAAGGAACAACTGAGGCATATGGATCTTACAGGGGAGGCAAGAGGGCAGTTGGTCAAAGTGAATTGTTCTGACAAGCTGTGTACTCTTTTGCTTTCTGAAGTATGCTTGTGTTTTTTCTGCATGTCTCAGGTGGTTTTGCCTTGTGACAGATTCCAGGGACAAGAGGGAAGATTAGCATGTCCTGAGGCCCACAGAGAGGTCAAAAAACCCTGCAGCACATGTGCAGAGGCTTCTTCTGAATGTTGATGAATGGCTGATGATGGTAAGAGGCTCTGTGCACAAACACGCTGAGGTTCTTAATTTCTAGTTCTAGACAGTGTGCTTGGATCAATGCTGACTCTCATACATGCATTCCTTGGAAAGCTGAACAAACTGAGTGAAAACTCAAAACCATCATTCTCATTGATTGAGGTCTAGCACATTACTCCAGGAGGGACTAGAGACCTCGGATGGGAAGGTACAGGGGCAATTACTCCCACTGGGGGCACTACCTAGTTGGGCCAGTTACAATAAGAAAAGTCCCTTGCTGTGAAAAGGGCTATTCTGTAGACACCTCAGACTCCCAAGTGGTGGCCTCCTTGCTTTTTGGCTGTTGCTGGACCACAGGAGCTTAATGACTCAGTGAGAGTATGCGTATCTCTGGAATGCCAGGTATGGTGGCACCTGCTTGTAGTCCCAGCACTTGCAAGGCTAAGGCAGAAAGATTTCCATGACCTGCACAAACAAATCAGAACAACTAAAAACAGATATCTCTGGAAGAGTTAGCTTAGCTGCTAGCCTGCATCTTTATTGCCATTCTGTTTGCTGAGTCTTGGTGCTTTGGTCTTTTGTCCCCTAGAAGGAGACAGAATTGGTTGTTGGAAATGCAGCCCAAGACAGGCTTTCACATTGGCCTGGCTCCTTTTGGTGGTCTTTCTAGGACGTTGTAGTACCCAGGGCATGGCTATTGGAACTTTGGTCTCTGGGGAAAGACAAAGAACACGTGTGTGGTTTCCCCGTGTAATGATGCTGTGGAGAAATGTGAAATGGGTGGCTAGCTAGGCCTACCACAGGTGGGAGAAGTGTGATGGGTAGAGCGCTGTGGGTTTATTTTGTGGCTACCTTACAAAGTGATTCTGTGAGGGAATTTCCAGTGGCTGTCCCAGGGGTTTGGACCCATGGCAGGTGTTGGTCAGTCAGGCCCGTGAGGTCCCTGTCTAGTCACCCCAGTGGTCATAGCATTCGTATAGGATTCAGTGTGTCTGTTGCCCTGTCACGTTCAGGTATCAGCAGCCCCACCATGTGAGGTTAGAGTCCAGTTTTAGCCTTTGCTGAAGGCATAAAGTGGAGGGACACCTTATTTGTACAGGCTGTGAGCCCATGCACTAAGATGAACTTACACATTGAGACTATTGTTTGGTGACTTGCACTGGATGTGTGCCAACAGCTTTGTGCTGTGCCTTAGCTGATAGAAGGGTGTTTGAGAAGAGGCATCATGGAGACACCCTATTGCAAATGAGGTTGAAATAGGGAAGTAGAGCTGCAAGTGGATATTGACCAGTATTGCAGAAGCACACTGACTTTGGCAGTATGTCAGAAAGTATTTGTGGTGCTGGTTCTTGCTTTTAGGTTATGTGCCAATCAGTAAGAAGAGTTTCCAGGGCCATTGTAGCCTGTCATACCCAGTGAACAGTGGAGCATTGTCCATGGAGTGACCTTGTATAGTTGCAGACAATTCTGTACTTCTCTTGCCTGTAGTCTGTGGCTGACACATCACAGAGTTCAAGACTTCATTCTGTGGAAGGCAGGTTCTATAGGTATTTATGTACAATGTTGCTGGTGTGAACAGAACTTTGATAAGAGAATCTAGCTTTGTGCTTATTGGTGTGCTGATCCATGGATTCTCAATGAATGCATGTCTCATACACACATCTGGCTCTACATTACCAAAAGAAGCAGAGGCACATGGATACTAGATAGTAGGCAAGAGGATAGAGGCCATATTGCATTGCCCTTGTGACCTGTGTACCCATATACTTTTCTGAAGAATGCCTATGTTTCTTCTGTACTTCCCAGGTGACCTTGCCATATGAGGGACTCCAAACACTTAGTGGGAAGATCTGTATCTCTTCAGATCGCTAGAGAGGTCAGCAAGCCCTGGGACACATCTGGAGTATCTTCTTTTGTTTGATGATGGATGGCTGATGACAGTAAGTAGCTCCATGTACAAACTCATTTGAGTTTCTTAATTTCTAGGACTCAAGAATGTGCTTGGATTGATGATGACTGTCATACATACAATCCTTGGAAAGTGGAAAAAAATGAATGGAAAATCAATACTGTAATTGTCATAGAACTGAGGTCCAGCACGCTTCTCCAGTGGGGACTAGAGAGATAGAGGATGGCATGGAACAACTGACCATTAATTCCCATCACAGGCACCTCTCAACTGGGCTAGGAGGAGTAGGATATGGCCTGCCTTCTTCACAACAGCTGTCAGTGGATTTTTGGGACTCTTGGGTATAGCATGTAGCTTGTTTGAATGTCTGGCCATCCTTTTACTGACCAGGACTTGGACACAAAGAGTCTGTATAGGTTGCTGAGTTCGCTGTTGACCCAGGAATATTTAGTCTAGCTGCTAGCTTCATCATTGGTGGTCTTGGTGCATTTGGTCCTCCATTCTCTAGAGGGCGATAGTTTCTTGTGGTTCAGGATGGATCACCAAGCAGGCCTTAACACTGGCGTGGGCTATTTTGATGGTTGTTGTACCCAGGGCAATAGGGTATGATCCTCTGTTGGTGCCCATTGGGATTTTGCTCACCAACAGAAAGCAAGAGATACAGTTTCCCTTGTAGCAGTGGCCTGGAGAAATACCAAAGGGGTGGATAGTTAGAGGGTGAGAGAAGTTTGAGGAAGAAGGTGCTGTGCATGTATTGCATGCATGCTCATCAAAGTGATTTGGTGTCTTGGGATTTTGGTCCCATGGCAGTGATTGGTCAGCAACAACCCTGAGATCCCTGGCCACTCTCCCTAGTGGCCATAGCACTTGTATAGAATTCAGTGTGTCCATTTCTTCTGGCTGCCATGTACCAACCATGAGTAGTCCTACAACATGCAGTTAGGGTTTCTTTTCAGTCTTTGCTGAAGAACAAGGAAGGGTAGCAGAGGTGCAGAGGCTGTGAGCCATACAGTAAATGACCTTGTGCACTGAGGTAGGGGACTGTGGCATCTGCCCCTGGGAACATCTTTTTAAAAGCCACAGCTTTTATCTTCTGCATTGGCCAGGAGGAGGGTGTTTGAGGAGAGCAAATGGAGTTGGAGCAGCTCGTGAGCATTGTCCAGTGTCACAGCGCTGCTGTCTTTGACAACATGTTGAAAAGCACCCACTGTGCTGTGCTTAATTTATGCCACGTGCTGTTTAGTAGGGAGAGTTTCTAGGGCCATTGTGCCTATTGTACCCAGTCCATAGTAGGGGATGTTACACTGAGAACTGCACGGAGCCACAGTGCAGTACTGTGCCCACCAAGCTAGCAGCCTGTGGTCTACAAGGCCCCCTGAGAGGTTGAGACTGTCTTTGGCAGAAGGCAGGATCTGTGGGCATTGCTATGCCACACTGGAGGTGTGCAGAGAGGGCTTTGCTGAGAGTTTGCAGATCTGCGTTCTGTAGTCCAGTGGTGCATGCACTCTGTGAATGCTTGTTCTGTGCGCATGTCTGGCTGTACTGTACCAGGAGCAGACGAGGCATATGGGTCTTAGTGGACAAGAACATGGTAGGGCAAGTGACATGTCCCTCATGCTCTGTGTACCTGTCTCCTTTTCTAAAGCGTGCCTGTATTTCTTCTGCATTTCCCAGTTGGCTTTGCCATGTGATGGATTGCAGGGACCTAGAGAGAAGAACTGTGTACCCGAGACCCTCAGAGAGGTCGACGTGGATTGACCTCATTAGGGTAGCAGTGCGTGTCTGATGAAGGTAAGTGGCTGCACGTGCAAGCACACAATTTTTCCTAATTTATAGGGCTCAAGAATGTGCTTGGATCAATGATGACACTCATAAATGCATTCCTTGGAAAGCTGAACAAAATGAGTGAAAAATATATACCGTTGTTCTCATCGAACTGAGGTCCAGCACACTTCTGCAATGAAGGCTAGAGAGATGGTGGTGCTGGGGTAGGTAATGGGACAGGGCAGTGGCAATTACTCCCATTGGAAGCAGCGTTCACTTGGGCCAGGAGTAGGACATGACCTTCCTTGAGAAGTATTAGGGAGAGGGTATGTAGATGTCCTTCAGAGTTATTTGCTGAGTGAGGTTTCTAGTGGCTGTGGCATGGTTTGTGTTGGGGTCAGTATCTGTCAGCAGTGACCCTGGATCTTGGACTACCCACCTTAATGACCACAGCACTTGTGTACGATTCCCGTTTCTTCTGGTCTGTCCTATCTTAGCAGTGAGCAGCTCTGTAACATGGAATCAGAGTACAGGGTCAGCTTTTGCTGAAAGCAGAACTCAGAAGGACACTGGAGGTACGGAGGCTGTGAGGCTATGAGCTAAGCTGCCCATGCACACTGAGTCTGCTGCCTCAGGACTCTGCCACTGGATGTGTACCAGCAACTTTTATGTTCTGCAGTGGCTGAGACCAGGGCAGCAGAGGGCAGGGGTAATGGGGAAGTCTTGTGAATATTCAGTGCAGGGGAGGTGAGCAGCTGATAGACATTGCCAGGGTCCAGATGTGCCAACTTTGGCAGTGTGCAGGAACAGTGGTGGTGCTGGCCCTTGGTTGGAGCCATGTGCTAGTCATAGGGAGAGTTTCCAGGGCCAGTGTGCCCTTCTGGTCCCTGGTTCACAGTGGGGGATCGTCTATGGAATGACACCCCAGGCTCCCATGCAGTACTGTGCTTATGCTGCTAGTTGTCTGTGGCCTGCAAACCCCCTGGAGAGGTCAGGCTTCCTCTTGGGAAAGGCAAGTTCTGGAGATAGTGCTGGGTCACACTGCAGATGTGGAGGGTAGGGCTTCAACAAGAGGTTCGAGCTTTATAGCCTGCTGTGTGATGATGCATGCACTCACAGTGCATACTTTCCTGTGCGCAGTTGTCTGGCTTTCCTGTACAAAGAGCAGCTGGGGCACATGAATCTTAGATAATAAATAAAAGGTTACTTGGTCAAATTGAATTGCCCTCGTGAGCTTTTTACCCATCTGCTTTTCTGATTTATGACTCTTCTGCATTTCCCATGTGGCAGATTGCTGAGGCACAGCATGAAGACCTGCATATCCCGAGAGCCCTGGGAAGCTCTGGAAACCACGGAGCTATATGAAGTGGCTTCTTTTGGACGGTGGAGGATAACATTTATAGTGAAATTAAAGAGAAGGTACTGTGTGTGGAATCATTCAGTAGTTGTTAAATTTTCTGAACAATTCAGGCAGTAGGGTTGAGACAAGTGTTTCTTTGTTTTAAGTTTTCCCCATCAAAAAGCAAGTGGTTTTGTATGTATTTCGGTGCTGCCTTTAACTACATGACACAACAAACACTGTGGATGTGGAATAATTATATTTGAAATACATTTTCGTGTTGATTTCATTGGGCACCTTCGTGTATGTTCAGTGTTATCTTGTGTTCAAAGAGAGATCCTCATTATTATAAATGGTTTGAAGTAGACATAATGGGGGCACTTTGGGATGATTGTTTTATAAAATATTTTACACTCTTATGGTCAAAGATGCAAACATACTTGTTTTTGTGATACGGATGGTACAGTAAATATCTAATATGAATTTTCTTTTTTTTTCCTTATATGGATTCTTATACTTGCTTGTAACTAAATAATCAATTAGTAAAATTTTGTTTCATGATTTTCCCTATTTCCTCTGTATTTTGTAGATGAAGTATGTCCGAATTCCCTGGAATCTTGTCGCCAAACCAGAGAAGTGCTGATTTTGTCACTTGTACCAACTCCCTCATCTGTGAAGGAATAAAACAATGTACTCCTGGGGTAACGTTCATTTTTAATAAACGTATTTTTGTGTAATTTGAGTATTTTTAAAATTATCAACAAATTAATGTGTGAGCAGTTGATAAACGCAAGTATTATTGGCCATTACCAATCTGATGAGCTGTCTGAGATGTCACTCATTAAGATTTTGTGCTTTTCTCAATTTCAGATAATATCTAAAATATCTTACAGAGATTTATAAATTACTGTATTTTATATACAGATTAATAGTAAAATCTATCTTGTGCAAGTATGAAAAATGTGCAGAGTCTTCCTCCTATTCATTCATATGTATATTTGTGTGTGTGTGTGTGTGTGTGTGTGTGTGTGTGTGTGTATTACTTTCTGCCGGTCAAAGAGGACCAAGAACTGGGCTTCATGTGGATGAATTTATTCTTTCCTTTTTGTTTGACACAAAGGAAAGTATAAGGAAAAATTCACCCTCTCACTCTCAAGGTTCAGTGGGAGTCTCGTCTGGTAAGCATTTTTCCTGAAAACACTGACATTTCCCTTACAGCACCGTAATAGTCCGGTGAGCCTGGACTGCAGCAACACTAGGCAACTTTGGGGCTAGTACTTGGCGGTGGCACTGGTCTCCTATGGGCAAGAAAATAGTCTAAATCAAAAGAGAATGAGGCTTTTTACTCTTCATTTCTCTAGTGAGTGAAGGAAGTATATGGAAACTGAAAAGTGATTATGTAGGATCTTCATAGTATATTTTAAGTTTCTTGCTAACTAGGCTCTAGCATTGAATTGTTTCTTTTTTCTCATAGGCTGAGTGATTTCATATACAAATGAGTGTTAGCTTCAGCTACAAGCATTTTAGATGTGAAATGATTATGTTTCTAATTCTTGTTTTTATGTGGATTTTCTTGGCCAGTTTTATATATCCTCAAAGGGTTTTCAGCCATTTTGAAGATAGACCACAGTTATAATGTGGTGGGTGTACTAATGACACTTCAAGACCAGTATTTTAGAAATTTTATTTCTACAATTTCATTTTTTTCTGTTTTCTAGTATTATCCCATTTCATTTTATTTCTATTCATCCACATTCCACAGAGTTAGTGTTAATTGTTCTTGTCATACAGATGGTTAAATGATTACCTGGAAAATTCTTTGCAAGCACTTGTTGCTAAATACTCAGTTAGGTAAGTTTTGCTTTCCAATTCCCCAAATCCTCTATTGTAGATTGGAAATGATGTTGATGGGAAGGAACAAAAGTTTGCTGCTTGGAATTCTTACTAACACCAAAGAAAGACAATTTTTGTCACTTTAGTTTGTCACCAGCTTCTTCTGTGTGAGAGATCAAAATGATGCCTGCCATTTTTAATACATGTATTTTTCTAAGTGATTTTTATTAGTAAGTTAGAATTAAATTTCTTTTACAAAGTCTGTTAATCCAAATAGTATAAGACATTAGTAAATTGGTGAAACATCCAGGGCTTCTTTTTCCTCCCTCAGAATTTTGCACTATCAGTACTATAATGATATCAGAAACATCTCAGTAGAGTTATAAGTTAATATACCTTCTATGCAGACACATAATAAATCCTCTTATCTGGTACGTGGACACATGTGCTTCTCATGTTCTCACATTTTTACTGTATTCCCACAGGTCAACACATACCAAAAATAGGTTATATATGAAAAAGTTTATGCATTGCTCTTAAGACATAACATGAAGGGAATTGTTAGAAATAATTCTACCATCCATTCTTGAGACATAGTGGAAATTCTCACGATAAACATTTTTTCCTGCACATGACAATGCTGATACTCTTCTTAGGGAATTGCAACACTGCAGTGATAATGAGAGTCTGTCTGTGCTGGTCAGTCATGGGCTGGCTCATTGTATTCCCTGGTCTCCATGACTTAATAGTGTGCAAGAGGGGTGGGATATTTAGCATTTAGTATCTGTCACCTGTCCCTTTTACAAATGTGCTGGATAAAGGATGACTGTAATAAATGATCTATTGAGAATGTATACAAAATAAGCAACAGCTGCTTCTCTGTAAGACATAGAATGGGCTACATGACAAAGTCATTTTTAATCTAAAGTACATTGTGCTAATTTAAGTTCTGGAAGTGGGTGGGGTATAGGGCTGCATGGTTGTGGATACAATTAATGTCAATGAATTGTACACTTAAAAATGATTAATTGTCTTGTGCATATTTTACTACCAAAACAAAACCAACTACATTTCATAAACACTAGGACCACTGTGAAGAAAATAACTCAAAAAGATTAGAAGAATTTCCAAAGAATTAAAATAGCATCACAGAAAATACCTATTTTTTACACAAAAAAAGGCATTTAAAAATGAACAAAGAATCAAAGAGACATAGACATAGGAAACAGAGAGGAAAATGACAGTCATAAATCCGGCCTTATGACAGTTGCCTTCAACTTTTGAAGAGACTGGGATATTCTATGTTTAAAAAAAAAATGAAGTCACTGTAGACTATCTACCACCAAGACACTCTTAAAAGTCACAAATAGTTTGAATGAGAAAAGCTGCGAAAGAGACAGAGACAGAGAAAGAGAAGAAAGAGGGAGGGAAAGAATTCCTAGAAGATAGCTGGAGTGGCTATACTGACATCCCAGAAAACAGACTTGAAGATAAAATATTGCTAGAGATAAACAAATCTATTATATCATGGTAGAAGGTTAATTATACTCTGGAATACTTAATAATTATAATCATACAATCACTAACAACAGTGCTCCAAGTTAGGTAAAGGAAAAGATCACATGATGAAATGGATAAAAGGTAATTCAACAGTAATAAGACTTTTATCCACCAACTTGACCTTGGGGGGCAGGAGGAGAATATACAAAGAGAGATTAGGTTAAAAATATACTCATTAAACTTAAAAGAATTGAAATTATGTAGACTATGTTCTATGCTGATAGGAAAAATAGAAGTCAGAACAAAAATGAATTTGGAAATTGCCAAATATTTGGAAATTAACACACTTTATAGAACCTATGGATGAATGAAAAAGTTTTAAACCATAACATTTTATACTGAATGTAATACAACTAATGATGTGCTTAGTGAGATGACTACATTGGAATAAAGATAAATAGCTCAAGCTTCCAGTTAAAAAAATAAGAAAAATACTAAGAAAATGAAGCTAAAAGCAACCAGAGGTAAGTAAATAATAAAGATGTGAGAAAAAATTGATGACATAAAGAAAGAAAAAAATAGAGAAAATCCATGAAACCAAAAGTTGGGGTTATGCATGAATGAGTGTAACTGATAGATCTTTAGTAAATGGACACACTTAAATTAGGATTGAAAGGAAATATCAGGAATGTTCTTGGTTGCTTTGTTGTGCTTCCTCCAGGGGAGATCTATGGAGGAAGACAAGGTTCTAGTATCACTTACTATCCAGCATGGCATTTACATTTGGGTTCTGCTGGTATCAGTACTCATCCTTGTGAATTTTCCAGAAGATCCTTCAAAAACGTAGTATCACTGATTACAAATTGATGTGTTTATAGCCACTTAGAATTTTTTAGCTAATTATGTAATCTATTTTTAATAGACTTATAGTTGATCAGTATTAAGAGTATAATGAGTCACTCATAGTTTGGATACTTTTAAATTCTAGCAGTTTTGATATCCCTGTGCTTGGCTTATATCATAAAGGCATTGGGGATCAAGGCTGTTTGAATGATTCTGTCTTTTAGGAAGGAAGATGGTATTGGGCCAAAATGAGGCACCTGGTTGAGAGAATGTCACTGAGGCCTCAGCAGTGTGCCCTGTTGGGTATGAGTTTTGGAAGAATGTGGTAAATTCCTACACTTTTATGTGGACTCAGTGTGCACTTGGAATGTGTTTACCCTTCTCATCCATTTAGCCATGAAGTTTCCAGTTCCATGCCCCTTCTCAGTTGCTCAGTGTAGTCCAGGCAGATAGCTGCCCTTTATAACTGCCTCCTGGTTGGCATAGCTTGACAGCCCCCTTGACTGGCACTGTTGACTCCCATTCCCCACGCAGAATGTGCAGATGCACCACAGTGACCACTCCCCATCACAGTGTGAATCCATGGAACTCATGCCCACTTGCTTTAAGCTCATCAGTGAAATCCAAAGGGAAACCTGTTTGAAGAGCACCCTGGTGTCTGTCTGTCTCTGTCTCTGTCTCTGTCTCCTAAGAAATATATGGATGTGGATCTGGGGCAGATATATATCTCCTCTCCCTCTCCTGTCGGGAGCAATTCTACATAATTTGGGGGAGAAATCATTTGATTAGGCCTAGTTCTCCTGCCTACAGGCCAGCTACGGCATTTCGAGACATGGCTTCATTTTGGCCTTTGGTCACAACTGAGACCTCAATGGTCCAGTGATGCTGTGATGCTCCCAGGGCAGGATTACACCAGCTGAAGACATCCTGGGAAGAATGAAATCTTCATCTACTCAGTTCCTCATTGATCTAGGATTTCCCCTGCCCCCGAGTCATTTGTTACATTTATTTCTCCCGATGTACTGAATAAAGGTGTGACAAGCTCAGGGCCTTTCGTCTTTGCCACCCAGAGCAGTACTGATCGGGCGCAAAGTGTAGCTTCTACCTTTCCTGTATAATAAGTTAATTCACCTTGTGCTGCCGTGGCTCACAGGAGAGTAGGACTCAACTACAGAGGTCCTAGTAACGTCCCCTTCCCTGTTCCTACACCCTCCCTTTTCCCCTACTCCTTACTCCCTTCCCTCTTTCCGTGCACTTCCTGACCTCTATGTGTGACCCCAGGCATGCCATGTACTCCCCAGGACCTGTAAGTGACACAATCTTTATTTTTATCTTGTGTCTATCCTAATTATTGAAAGGGTGTTCTTTATCTCCCTGATCCTAAATTGAAGCAAACAGGAAGGGAAACTGCTTCCCAGCACTGTGCATGACAAGCTGCAACATCCTATATGAACTCACCGATTTAGTTATTTTTCTCAAGTTACTGTACAGAGTATGTTTTTGCAACATAATTGATAATCCTCATGGATGAAAATTGGTTCTTGAAGATGAAAAAAAATCTTTATTATCTTAACTGGCTTGTGAGATACATAAACAGATATATAGCCTACCCGTCCTACTGAAATTTGAGCAGGGTTGGTATGGATTAAAAACCAAAGAAAAATGTCTAAAAAATTATCCAAGGATGATAAAAAGAATAGGCTGAGAAGGGCTGTTTTACACATATGGAGAAATTAGCGTTTCTTCCATCTGAACCTCAGAACCAGGTGTGAACTGTATTGTTGGTACAGTTTGTCAAGATTGCCTTAGCACGGCAGGCTTTGCAGAGACCATGAGTTTAGAAGGCTGTATTTCTTTTCCCAGTTAAAGACACTTCATAGCTGTTTCTTCTGCAGTATGTTAGTTTAAACCTTTACCTAAGAGATGTGTCCGTGTGTGTGGTTGCTTTGAAGGAAACAGCTGTTTGTCTTCTGTTGGAAAGGCATTTGCAATTCAGAAAACTCAGCTGGCCCAGGTTCACATCCATGTATTTGTTGGCAGGAATTTTCAGAACCAAATTTAGTATATGTCTGATACCAAAGATTTATGTGTACACAGTGATTTGCCATTACTCTGGCCCCCCAAAATTTTCAAACCTTTGTTTAGCCCAAACCATTGTATAGTGCGACCCACTTAAAGGATGATTTATGGTGAACTTACACGTTTTTCTCTTTTTAATAGTAATCTGAACAAACAAGAAAGTATAACAGTCATTTGCTGTCTGAATAATATTTCTTTATTGTCATAATATTATTTCTAACTTTCTCCTCACGAGGCCAAATCTGTGTCTTGGTACACTAAGGAAACCACTAAGAAGTACCCTGACTCCACAATGTAAACACTAGCACTCCAGGGCCTTTGGCAGAGGTCTCCTGTCACTGTCTGCGTCTACGCTCTAATCCCTTGTGGTACAGGCTGCGGTAGCAACAAGATGGCATAATTCAGGGCTAGAGCCACCCCAAACACTGTGTTTCCCAGGTTCACTGAGAGAAGAATATGTAGAGTCTCTTAAGCTATTTCTGCTTGCGGACCATGAACTATCCTTGAATAGTCCATGGAGCTTGAGATAATTAGGCAAAGAGTAGACATGATTTCTATAGTTCATCTAAAAGTTTCCTCAACAATATCACCCAGCAGTAGACAGAATATCCATCCAGAGAGAGTTATACTGAACTTCTTGTTTCTGACTCTGAACAATTACATTTAAAACTGTTTCATTTATAAATTTGATTTTATTCTGCTTTAGAAAAATTAAAAAAACTTTTATTGCTTTTTTGATATATTTCTCTACATTTTGAAAGATTAATCATCTTTCCAAATAGTTATATCTTTTGTGTGAGTGTATTACAAATATTTTCCAGAGTTTTATTTTGTAACATCCATACTTTAATTGTGCAATATAAAAGACACCAGAAACAAGTGGCTATTTAAACCTGAATATAAATTAATTAAAATTAAACATTAGTTGTTGAGTCATACTAGCTGCATTTTACATGAGGCTAGAGCATATCTCTATGAGTGATCATACTCTTGCAGGAATGACCACCATGAGGGCAGGGAACTGCATTTTTGTAGGTAAGAGGCCTATAGTGTATAAGAGTAGATAGAACCACATGTGGACAGCATGGAATTATAAAATATTTTCACTGTCATATCACCAAGTTCTGTTTCATGCAAATTGTTTAGAGCCGCTACATGTATCAGTATATGATACAAAGATGCAGATGTGATAAATACAAGCTCTATAAAATGTTGAAATCTTAGCTAAGATTATTCAGAGGAAAGTGTGTTTGAAAATAGAATTATAAACTAGCATATTGATAAATATTTCTAAGTTTGGTGACTTTAGGAAGCAAGAACATAAAGTAAAGCTGTCTTCTATCAATGTTTATATCTAGAAGACAAATGCAAGTTTTAATTTTTATTGTATGTTTTGGCTTGGCTTTTCTTTGTAGGTAAAAGTTACAATTTTATACTTTATATTAACCTAGTGTTTGAAGATAACTTAATGGGCAACAGGACAATAGAAGAAAATCTGTAAATACATTTGGTAAAATTTGTAATTGTATTCTGCAGATGACTTAAAAAGAATATCCGAGTGAGATATATACTGTTTCTCATTTGTTCATTGGGTAATCAACAAAATTGTGGTGAGTAAGTCACATTTAAGCCATTCATTGCTCTATGCATTTTAGGGGGACTCTGATATGGTAATCAAATATATTTCTCATTTTGTCACATATAGATGTTTTAGTCATATTGGAATTGTTGAAAAATTACTGTATTGAAAAATTACATGCTTTCTTAAAAATAACCTAAGTAATGATATTGTATTCATGTATGTCTTTTAGATGAACAATAGTTAGGACAGTTTTGATTATTGTACATGAACATATCCTTTTACTAGATTATTGCTTTGGGACAAATTTTAGACTATTGTATTTTTTTAAAGAGTAATGTAATTTAATGCAATTTCTTTCCCTGTAAAGATGGTCTTGTGAAAATGGCTGAGGTAGAAATAAAATAATCTATCAATAGAATTGACATATGGAAGGGAGCTTTCCTTTGAGTTTAATAGAGACCATATTTTTGTTGCCATGTATATAGCAATAAAATTTTTATTTTATAGCATTTAGCCTAACAGAACAGGATATTTTATCTTGCTAACATAATTATTAGCTGGTCCCCCTCTCTGTCCATTGGACCTTTGGGGAAAGATAGAGCATACACATTTGTGCTCGACACTGAGAACTTAGCAACATCCATCCTTCCTACTCTGTGTACACCACACTTCATGAACAACATTTTCTTAGATTACATGTGTGCACTTGTGTGAGTATGGCTTATTTGTACACAAAGGTATGTGTGCATATATGCATTTGTTTTCTAAAATGTTATTTTCCCTCCTTTTTTCCTTCTTGTCAGGTGAAGATAAAGCCCATACAGGAGGGGCAGTTGTTCAGGCACTTGAATTAACTCCCAAATGTTAGTTCCAGAAAATGAGCTGACAGCATACTTTCCAATCAAAGTCTCCACTCCTGTGGTCTCTTGGACCCTCTTGCAGGTATGATCACTATGTGGGCAGGGAACTGCATGTTTATAGAAAAGAGACCTAAGATGGATATGAGTTGATAAATTTTGTTCTTCTTAAGCATGCTGAAATTTGGTTGCAGCCAAATAACATTAAAAGTCCATCCAAGAGCTAGATGGATATGGTTATGGTTAATGGTGAATTACAGCTCTGTGGCCATAACAAGTCTTCCTAAATTCAGGGTCTTTCTTTAGTAATCCTACCCTTAGCTGAATCAGACCACTATTTCTCAGCTCTAAATTTTTATGATTGATTCATCCATGGGCCTTTTTTTTCTTTCAGTACTGAGGATTAAATCCAGGGCCTTCACAATGAGCTAAGCCAAATAATTTTTAGCTTGTGTGTGTGTGTTTGTGTGTGTGTGTGTGTGTGTGAGAGACATAGATAGCTTGTGTAGTGCCTGTCATAGAGGTTTTTTCTCAACAAGCTTTTGTTGTGAGAAGATAAATAAGTAGACTGATTTGAGTGATTTTGTGAGCAACCTATCCAAGTAGGTAAAGATAAATGATTTTTTTAAAAGAACATAATTTTCAGTGAGACCCAGGCAGTCTACTCAATTTCAGAAATGCACAAGAGAGAAAAGCCCTGAATCAATGTGATGATCCTGAAATTTACAGAGATACAGAGCAGATAGTTATGGTTTCAGAGCTGTATAAGGAAGAAGCAGTTTCCTAATAAAGTCAGTATAGAAGAGAAGAAAAGAGTAAAGTTTCCAGATTCCAGCTGCATTTTTTTTCACTGAAAGTGGTATTTCTCATTGTTTTTTTCACTTCAGGAAATGACTTTCTGGGAGTGACTGCCACCAGTAAATCCTTGAAAGAAGATTCCGCATAAAGCTCTTCACATACATATTGTCCAAGACAAACTCTCTGAAGGTAAGGGTTTTAGATAGAATATTCCTTGCTTCCTAAGAGAATCCATGTCGGGGTAGAAATGAGATGCCGATTTCTTGAATGACTTTTGGGTACATTGTAATCACCTCTAACGACCAGATTGCATAATCAGTTAAGAGAAATATCTTCATAACTTTTCCACAACTCAGTAAATTTTCTGTCAGTATAAAGGATTTTCTTAACTTCTCTTTATCCAGGAAGTTGAGTGTCTTCAAGGTTGGTTCCATTGTGTTTCTGGAGAATTGATGTATTCATAATACACAATCTCAATATTTGTCAGGCTGGAAGGCTGACAAATGGTTTCATCCAAAATATTTCATCAAATGAATGCATGACTTAGACCTTCAAGGAGGCAAATACAGAGGGGAAAAGAAAGACACAAAATCTGAGGTTGCTGTAGAATGCTTAAAACTTTTTAGCCCAGAAAAAGGACAAAAAACAACTGCAATATCTATTTTTCTGGCCACAGCATGGACTCCACTGCTGGAATTGGGGCTTTTTCTGTGTAGTCTAGGAAAATTTGTTCCAGTACATGTAGGAGAATAGTAAATAAAGTTTGCACAGCCCCCTGCTTGCTTTGGAAATGTAATTTTACCTTTGCCAATTCTTCCCTCTGTGTCCTTGCAGGTGGCGATCACAGTGGTGGTCGAGGTGATGTGTTACAGTTGGAGCTGTTACTTCTACCACCATCTGCACCAAAACAGTGACAGTTTTCCTTTGCTGGAGAGTCCTTCTTTCCCGTGTGGCAGTGGATACCTTCTGCAGATAAGAAATGCTTAACTGAGAAATGCTCATGTTGGGATGTCATCGATGAGACTTTAATTTGGGCATGGTGACTATTTCCCTTCCTGCCACTTGACTCAATCCCAGGAGCCTCAGTAGAGGAAATATTTTTGCACAAGAAGCTCAAAATGGTGGAATTTCTCAGTGCTCCTATAAATATACATTTACAATTTGTATTTGCCACATGGGATAAATTTTAAAGTAGGATATATTCAAAAGAAACCACATGATTTTTTTCAAAAATTCAAAGCGTATTCAAATAATTAATATATAAATTAAGTGCCCTGCTCTCTTTCAATTCTATAGTTTTCTCTATTAAGGGAGGTGTGTGCATTCTTTTAATGTATAGATGTGCACAAGCTGTTTTTTGGAGGGGTCTAGAAGTGGGTCCATCTTGTAATATATTCTTCTGAAAATTGCCTCCTTCATTTACCAGTCTTTTCAATGGGCATTTTCTAATATATACACATCTGTGTCATTTGGTGAGTGACTGCATGATTGTTTTGTAGATGAAATATAATTAAATGTTTGAGGTATCTCTCATTCATAGATGTTTATGTTAGCACCAAATTTCTGTGCAGTGAACCTCCCTACATATCAACAATTCTACATTTGTCAATGATATCATAATAAAATTCCTTAGCAGTTGAATTACTGGGATTAAGGGTGGGCACACTTCAAATTTTGAAAATTATTGCAAGATTTCCTTTAAAATGTGATTAATAACTTTATCCTCGATGGCAATGAATGAGGTTGCCAACTTTCTCACAACCTCACAGATAAATGGACTTTATAAATATTTAAAATCTTTGCCAGTGCGATCGCCCAAACTATTGTCTTAAATTGTATTTCTTTTGTTTTTAAGTTTAATCATTTTTTCATATTTATTAGCCATTTGTATTTTTTAATTTCCTCTTTATGCCCAATTTTGGGGGTGTGGGGAGGTTTTAGCCTCAGATTTCAAAGAGCACATTTATTATTGGTAAAATAAGTTTTGGATTGTCAAGCATTACAGATATTTATACACACTTTTTAACTTTGTTTTTGTTATAAGAATGTGTATGATTGTTACATGTTCAAGTATAACCATGTTTGCTTTGATAGCTTCTGAGTTTCATGTCATTTTTGGAAAGATATTTATACTGAGTCCATAAAACCCTTCACCTATGTTAACTTTGAATTCTTTTGTGTTTTTTTAATTCAAATTCTTAAATCATGAGGAATTTTTTGTTTTGAAATCTTAAAGCTGCCAAGTTATTCGCCATTACTTGCGATTATTTGCCAATAATTGCCCATTTATCTGTAACCATCTTGCGCATATGCTGTATTCCCATCTGTGACTGGCTCCATTTTTGTTCTGTGGATCTGTGTGTCTCTTCTTCTGCCTTCTGTCTCATGTGTCTTCTCGTTGGAAGAAATTACAGTTTAGACTGCAATTTCATCAACTTTAATAAATTAATTTAGGGGAGAATTGTTTCTTTAATAATATTAAGTCTTCATACTCAAGAACAAGGTATGTCTCGGTTTCATTCAGTAATTTGAATTGTGGTTAATATTTTCACTTTGATATTGGGGTTCTTTTAATTTATTTGTTTGTTCATTTTTCTGTATCTGGAAATTTAGTTTTGTTTTTTGGGGTCCGTGGTCACCTTACTGTTTTTCCTTGCTTTTCAGATTTTTTTCAAAATTCTGTATACCAGATTCTTTGCAAATATTGATAGTTTTGATTTCTCCCCTTCCAGTTGGTCCTGATTTTGATAAAGTCCACAGTCTGGTACTTTCAGAGCACTTAAACAGTTGTGGAAGTATTACCCACCCTTGATTTAAGTGGGTTTCAGTAGAATGCTTCTTAGGTTTGAGCAGCACATTTTTCCTTATCTGTTTCCCGAAAGACCACCCAGAAGAGCTATGACCAAGTAAAGCTGAGTCGGTAAACTTAACCGCAGCAAGGGAAAGCAGCTCCTTGACAGGACTTGGTAATATCTGCAAAGTGGACTAAGGGTGTGGAGGCCTGGGCTGATGTGTCCAGGGTGCGGAACTGATGGGAAGGGCAGAATCCATCATGCAGTGCTTAGGGTTGGTGGAAAGGTGATCTGGTTCTCAGGGGAAGTCTTGACGAGCAAGTTAAGTACTAAGTGAGCTGTTTGCTGAGGTAAGATGCCATCAGTGACAGAAGGCCTGTTTGCCTAGATGAGCAAGCTGAGTGTATTTATCAGTTTACAGTTTTATCTGGCTGAGCAGGACTCTGTTGGGGTGGTGTCAGTTCTTATTCCCAATAGGTAAGTTATTTTAATCATTGAGATAATAAGATCCTAACTTTAAGGTTAAGAAATTCAGTCTGTTGCATTACAAGGAAAGTCTTCCACTTTTTATATTTCTCTCAGGAACTTTAATCACTACCAAGCAATACATACAATCAATGCTTTTTGCACAAATAGCTGTACTATTTGTTTTAAAAATGTTTATCACCATAGAAGAATTAATTTTCTTTTATTAAAACTTCTTTTTATCCTTTGCATGAGTAAACCCTATTTTATTTTCAGAGTGTTTTACTATTTTAATTTACTGCTGAATTCTGGATTTTATTTGAACTTTTGAAAGTATGTGGCTAGGTAAAATTAATCTATAATTTCCTTTTTGTGCAATTTTATCATGTTTGATATCAAATTATCTAGTTGTGTTAAAATGATTTTGAGGATTTTCTTTTTACTCTGTGCTGTAGAATAGATTTATTTATTTATTTAATTTATTTTTGTGGGGTACTGGAGATCAAACTCGGGACCTTGCACTTGTGAGGCCGGCAGCAGCACCATTGAGCTAGATCCCTGGCCCTAGAATAGGTTTTAAAGCTCTAACATTATCATCAGTGGTGACGTGTACACATCAGTGAAATCACCTGAACTCTCCCTTGTTTTTGGCTGTTTGGACTAGAAGTGAAGCTGTCTCAGATGGACAATTTTTCATTCCTTTTCTATAGTAATTTTTTTAATGTTTTATGTCTTGTATATAACCTTTTTCTTTTACAAGGTCTAAATCCATGCAGATTTTTCAAATACATTAGCATGAAGTTTTGATTATTTCTTCCTTGCCTTTTTTTAGCCAAATAGTTTAGTATATTTTTAGCATCACTTGTCCTCCCCTCTCCAGTCATATTTTTCATATAATTTATCGGTTTTCTAAAATGTCCTTATTTATCTGCATATTTCCCTGTATTCCTGTACTTCTTTTCCTAATAAATCTTAAGCATGTATAATCCATTTATTGACACTTGTTCTTGGTAATGAAAGATTTGTTCTGTTGTATAATTTAAAAACTTTTCATTATGAATAATTATAAGCATAAAGACTATGAAGAGAAAAGAACAGTGAACTTGCGGATACTGGTAACCAGGAACCCATGTTCAACTGTGAACATTTACCATATTTGCTTTATGTTATTATTTTTTTTATTTTTTATTTTTTGGTACCGGGGATTGAATTCGGGTCCTTGCGCTTGCACAGCAGGCGGGAAACCACTGAGCTAAATCCCCAGCCCTGCTTCATGTTATTTTAAAAGAGAAATTATAACACTTTTCCTTTCCCAGAAGCAATTTTTTTTTTGTACTGGGGATCGAACTTGGGTCCTTGCGCTTGTGGGCCAGGCGGCGGAACCACTGAGCTAAATCCCTGGCCTTCCCAGAAGCATTTTTATAATTTATTTTAAAAATCATACCATATATTACTAAGTACAAATTTTACAAGAGTCTGTTCTGTGAAATATAATTCCTTCTCTGTTCTGTCCTCGCTGGCCACCCACTTTATACTGTCTGGAGATAACTAGTGTTTTTTTCCTTCAGACACCCACACCCACCCACCCACACACCCATACACCTCATGATGTCTGTATATAGATACATACACACATAATTTAATACTTTCCTGTTACCTGGGAATATTTTGTAGTTTTCAGTACAGAAACATGCTTTATACTTTTTCAGTATGGAAGCATTGTTAAATTTATAAATTTAATTTTAGGTAAAATTAAATTGTTAAATCATGTTTTGATGATATTGTAAATCAATATGTTTAAATTTGATTTTTCTGATTTTGTGGTACTTTCTAAAAATTGGAATGTTTTCTTGCTGCACATACTTTTAAATTGGGTTGCTTTTCCTAATCTTAGGAAATAGCATCCAGTTTCATACCATTAAGAAAGAAAGCTACAAAGTTTTATGTAGATGCCTTTTACCAAACTGAGCAACTTTTTCAAGTGCTAGTTTACTGATACATTTTATAGTACAGATAAATGTATTGGATGCTTTTTATACATTTGCTGATAATAATCCTGTTTTCCCCTTTATTCCATTGTTGTGGGAAACCATTGATCAGGCTTTGAGTGTTAACCCAACACTGCATTTCTAATATAAGCCACTTGGGTATTATTACTCTTTTGTATATATATATTTCTGTATTCAATTTCCTACCTTATATTTAAGGATGTTGTAACTATGTCCATGATGGTCATTAGCCTGTAGTTTTCTTTTCTTTATTATTTGTTAGATTTTATTAATCTTCATTCAATGTATTGATTATTGTCCTCTCCTTCTATTTTGCTAGTATTTCTTCCTAGGAGGTTTAATAGATTTCATTAGTGGAATCATTTGGGCTTGAGTTTCCTTCATGATATTTTTATTAACAATTTCAATTCTTTAGTAATAGGTAATTATTCTGAGTTTGTTTCATCTAATGTCAGCTTTACTAAGTCCTGTTTTTCAAGGAAGTACTCTATTTTATCAGTTTTCTCAAATTCAGTGGTATAAAGTTGTTTATAATATTTCCATATTACTCTTGTAATACCTGTAAGATATGTAAAGATCTCATTTTCTCAGATCCTGATGTAGGTTATATCATTTTCCTTTAGATCACTCTTTCCAAGGTCCCCCTTTTTATTTATCATTTAGAAGATCCAATCTTTGACTTTTTATTATCTTTTCACTCCATTACTGATTTTTGATCTTGCGTTTCTTTCCTACTGCTTGTGTTGGTTTTAATATGCTTTTCTGTTGGCTGTTTAGGGTAGAAACTTAGGTCATGATTTTAGACCTTTCTTTGTTTCTAATATAAAAATTAGAGATAATAGACATTGTATTAATGGCCTCAAAATTTTTTGATAGTTGTAAATATCATTCAGTTCAAATATTTTCTTATTTCTTTGTGAGTTTCTTTTCAGGGGAGTGTATTAGTCAACTTCAATTACTGAGGCAAAATACCTAACACACATAATTTAGAGGAGGAAAGGTTTATTTTGCCTTGGGGTTTCAGGGTTGTCAGTCCACCTGTGGTTGGCTGACTCGTAGACAGAAACAGTGAGACAGAGAAAGGCTGTTTACCTCATGGCAGTTAGAAAGCAGAGTAAGAAGGAACAGCCAGAGTGGAAGAGGAAGCCAGAGAGCAGATAATAATTCCCAAGGTTGTGTGCCCCTGAGCCACCCAAACATACCCAGAAGTGTGTGTTCCTAATCTCCTAGGTATATCTCAAGCCAGTCAAGTTGATGATCAAAATTAACCATCTCAAGTTTACCCCTTGTCTACTCAACACCCAAATACATCTCCTTAAATAATACTTAATCTCCAGAGACAATGTAAGGTCAGAATTGCACCTAACATGATCTAACTATTCTATATACAACCAAAAATATACTAATTCTTTTTCCAAAGTCTTAACTGTCCCAACATTGCTCTAGGACCTAAGGCAAACTGTTTACCTATGAGCCCCAGTAAAATTTAAAAAGCAAGCTTCATGCTCCCAAGATAAAATGACACAGGGTAAAAATTCCCATTCCAAATGGGAGGAGTATGGGAATAGAAAAGAATAGGACAAACGCAACACTGAAACTCAGGATAGCAAACATTAAATCTTACACCTCCATGTCTGGCATCCAGGGCACAGTGAGCTCCAGAGGGCTTGGGCTACCCCACCTGATGGTCTTGCTGGTTGTAGCCCATTTGGCCTCTTTCCTAGGCTGGCTCTGCTCAGTGCCTGCAACTTTCCTTGGTAGACATTCCACATTCCTGATATTTCTAGCCTCTGAGAGTCTCCACTGAGGCTTCTGCCTCACTCTCACAGCTTCACGTATCACTCGGGCTTCTCGCAGGGACTCTGAACATGTCACATACCTGGAAGTTTGAGTGAAAGTCTCCATGACCCTGTAACTCTTGAATTCTGCATGCCTACAAAATCATATGTCTGACACCAAGGTCTGCCACCAGCTTGAGCAGTAGCTGGGCCCCCTTGGAGCACTAGCACTTCTGAGCACCAGTATAGCTATACATAGTAAAATGAATACCATGGAATCAATTTGCTAGGTGGGCTTCTTGAGCTGGGGCCCGGAGGGGACACTTTTCTCAAATAAAATTTTATGCTTTTGGACCCTTGAGCCTGTGATGGGTGGACTCTTGCTAATTTCTGAGATGACCTCAAGACATCTTTCTTATGGCTCCAGTTCAAAGTATTTTCTTCTCTTTACTGGTGTAAATCTCTTCAGTAACCACACCTTCTTTGGCCCCAGTTTTATATTTGCTTTTCTGGCTAAACCGAAAGTTTTAAAAATCTTTCTGCTCTGTTTTTTGCTCCCAATTCTTATGGTAAATTTGAGTAAAAGTGGCCAGAAATAACCATGCGACCACCTAAATGTTGTGCAGCCTTGAAATTTCCTCCACCAGGTCAATTAATTAGTCTGTGGCTTTCAACTGAATCTCACACAAGGTTTTGAAGCATGGGAAAAATGTAAACAAACTCTTTGCCAAAATGTGACATGAGTCATCTCTAGTCCAGTGCCCACTAGCGTCCTTATTTCCAGCTGAAACCTCAGGAGCTCAGTCTTTACTGACCACATTCCTATCAGTATTCTGGTCTTCTGAGCTCTCATCAGAGTCACCCATCGAGGTCTACTTAACAACATTCTGGGGCTTCCCTAGCCTGCATCTCTGAACCTTTCCAAACTCTTCCTGCACAGCATTTATAAAGGCTTCTGAACCCCATGGTCAGGTACAGTCATAGAAATGACCCCATTTCTCTGGTACCAGTTTTCTGTATTTAATTAATTTGACCATCAATGGTTACATCAAATGGAATATTTAATTTCCAAATATTTAGTGATTTTTTTTCTGGGTAAATAATTACTACCTCTATGTTAAGCCTCTTACTGTACAGTAAAAAATAAAAGTGCTCTGCAGTATTTCAGTTTTTCCACATTTATTGAGACATAGTTTAGCACATGGCCTATTTTGATAAAAGTTTCACATGCACATGAATGTATATTTAGTTCTCACTGAATATAATGGTCTGAAAATGTCAATAATTTAAGATTTTTTTTCACATAGTAATTAGATTTCCTACGTACTAGTGACCTTTATTGTTATGTAAGTTACTAAGAAAGTAGTGTTAAATTTTCTGCCTATAATTATGAACTTATTTCTCAATTCTGTCAACTGCTCTTTATGTATTTGAAGATCTCACTTTTTTATAGTTTTATGGCTATTAGGTCTTTTTAATGGATTTTTCTATTTTCCTAATTTGGTATGTCTCCCTTATCTTGGATAACATTTGTTGTTTACAAGTCTACTTTGTTATTTCCAGATTATATTAGAATTCACTGTATTCTTTTATTCTCTTACTTTCTTTCTTTTTTTTTTTGGTACCAGGGATCGAACTTGGAACCTTGTGCTTGCAAGGCAGGTGACAACACCGCTGAGCTAAATCCCCAACTCTCTCTTTATGTCTATATTTTGTTTAAGTGTTTCTATCATAGATAGCATACAAGTGGGTATTTTTTATCCATTTGACCGTTAATGCCTTTTAAGCCTTTGATCAATCCATTTACATTAGATAGACTTGTTAACATGATTTGATTTATGCCTACCATTTAGCCATTTACTTTTTGTCTGTCCCATCTAGTTTGTTCCTTGCTTTCACTGCTTTGCTTCATTTTTTTGGGTGAATTGATTATTTTTTAGTATTATGTGCTAAATTCTTTATTGACATTTTAGCTCTAGTATGTATCTTTGTTTAGAGGTTCATGTGGGCGTTGCACCATGCATCTTTAATCTATGACCAACTATTTAGAGTTACTGTCATACGCTTCATGGAAAGTATAAAAAATTTCAATACTTATTACTCTTTTGTCCTTTATTCTCATTTCATACTTTATAACCTAGATATTATAATTTTCTTTCTACAATCAATCTTTTAAGTAAGTTAAAAGGATATACTATGGTCTTTTGTGTTTATGTCTTACTTACTTTTCTTGTTTCTGAGACAAAATATCTGACACTCAGAGTTAAAGCAGGAAAGGGTTTTTTTAGCTCAGTTTGTAGAGGTTTCAGTCCATAGTCAGCTGGCTCCAAGTCAGGGTGGCATGGCAGAGGGGCATTGCAGAGGAGAAACAGTCCATGGCAGGGCAGGGTAAGCAGAAGACAGCAAAGCAGCAAGGAAGCAATGAGGTCACACTAGCCCTCTTTCTGTCCCTTATGTTTTATCCACCCAGGATGAGGCATCCTTAATCCTATCCAGAACTATACCAGTGGACTGATTTAGTAATCACACACCCTTAATCCCAGCATCGCATACTATATATCCAGCCAGCTCTGTAAGAGCCCTCACTTAAGACTGCTACATGAGACTTTGGGGGGGACATCTACACACAAACCATAATACCGTATATTTACCATGTCTACTTTGTTCCTTCCTGTTTCCATCCTCACTCTTTCCCTTTAGCCTAAAGAAGTTCCTTTAGCATTCTTACAGTGGAGGTGTGATTACAGAGAATTCTGTTACTCTTTGGAAGGATTAAATAATCTTTGAACACAGTGCACTAAAGAAAAGTGAGAGCTTTCTCTCTCTCTCTCTCTCTCATCCTCTTAAGTTGTACAACTTTCATTTGGTTCATTATTAAAATTTCCATCTCTTTGCTTGTATTTGTTATCTTTTCACTCATGATCATGTTTGCCTTAAAATTTTGAACACCTTTTTAGGGAGTTTTTTCGAGTTTTTATCTGTTACTTACATATTTGGGCTATCTTATATGTTTCTATTCATATATATGCAATAATCTTAGAAGAAAAGAGCTAGAGAAAAAAATAATTTAAGAGATATATTAATATAATATATTAATAAAATATATTTTATCTTTTCTTTTGATATTTGAAGGCACAATTTTGAAAGCTAAAATAATGCTGTGTTGGAAGTGTTCTAACATACATAAATTAATCTATATTTAGAACAGTACTCAGAATGGGGCAAGGCTACCTATAACTGTAGTGGGATGGGACTCTTACATTTTACAAAAGGCAGTACTATATTAACTCTAAGTGGAATGTGATTGTTATTTAGTTTTTCCAGTGCTAGGGATCCAAACCATAGCCTCATCCATGCTAAGCCAGTGCTTTGCCACTGAGCTACACCTCCAGTCCAAGGAATGTGATTAACTTATAAATACTCATTGCAATCACAGAACAATCACTGAAAATGAGAGAAATATGGTGAAAATATTCATAACAAACTTAAAATTTGATAATAAAAAGTATTAATCCAAAGGACTGCAGGAAAGAATGAAGAAAGGAACAAAGAGATACATAGAGAACAAATGGCAAAGTGGTAAGCCTAAATCCAGTCGTACTAGTTTTTTGGTTGTTTTTTTTTTGTTTTTGTTGTTGTTTTAGCCAGGGATTGAACTCAGGACCTTTCAGTTGCAAGGCAGGTGGGGCACCACTGAGTTAAATCCCTGACCCCTACTAGTTATTTTATATGCTTGTTTTTCATTGCCTTGATTGGATGAACACTAGGTAAGGTTTGTTTTTTATTTAAGTTTCTTTGTAATTGTCTTTAAATCTCATTGATTTTATACTACTTTTGTAGATTCAAGTAGATTTTCTCATCCTGTGCATTATGCCTTTCACCTGTTGAAAGCTGTTTTTTTTTTTTTTGTCTCAGACATGTCTGTCTTTTAAGGAAATATTTAGTCATGTTATCTTTCTTATTTTAATGGCTTTGTAACTTGGTAATATCTTCTATTTTTAAAATTAATTAATTAATTAATTACTTTATTTATTTTGCGGTGCTAGGGATTGAACCCAGGGCCTTTTACATGCCAGGTAAGGCCTATACCACTGAGCTGCATCCCCAACCCTGTCTTATTATTATTATTATTATTATTATTATTATTATTGGTAATCTTGGTTTGCCTGTGTAATTTTGTTATTTTACATTTCTTGTTTCTTCTTAAATGACTTGTATTTTTTTTTAGTTTGATCTTTTAAAATACAACTTTTGTTTTATTCCTCCATTGAAGTTGTTTAAAAGATATTTTGTATGGTGTTTTGTTAAATTTAGGTTACTTACATATCGTATATGGTGAAATCAACATTTTTATTTGATATACTTAGTAGAGGCTTTCTTATTTAAAAGAAGAAAATAACATTGCTACCAATTCTTTATTCATGTAGTAAGATAATTTGATAGGTTACACACAAATCTTGCATAGTGAAATCACTATTTTTATCTGATAAACTTAAAGGTTTCCTTAATAAAGGCTGTGAAAGAATAATCTAGAAATTCCTATTCATGTAACAAAATAATCATTATTATAATAAATGCTTTCATGTATTGAGTGCATACTTAATAGTAGTAGATTCTGTGCTGAAATGATTATAAACTTTGTCTTTTACAAAATATTTGTGCGGGGGGCCAGGATTTAGCTCAGTGGCACCACGCCTGCCTTGCAAGTGCAAGGTCCTGAGTTCAATCCCTGAGGGGGAGGGAGATTGTTTTAGCTCGGCATGGTAGCATTTGCCTGTAATTCTGGTGCTTGGCACGCTAAGGCAGGAGGATCACCACGAGTTCAAGGCTAGCCTGAACTATATAGTGAGACCTTGTCTCAAAAATATTCTTTCAATTATGCCATGTCACACATAATATTAATTTGACATGTATATAATATAATACAGTTGACATATGGATTTATATAATGAGGATACACATCTGCCTTCCTCAAATTGCTCTTTTGAGTATTAAAGACATTATGTAGATACAGCACCTTGGAAAAGTCTGGAATAAGGTTACACAGTGATCAAATACTTGGAACAGCAAGAATAATGATAGTCACTATAATGAGCTATTATGCATTGTTGTTATCCACAAACCAGCTTCATTCTGTAGGCATAATACGCAGCTTTAGTCTCATAGGCACTTAGTACATTTTTGCAGTTATATTAAATTACATAATCTGAACAAATACATTGAAGTACCGAAGTCAAATTATCATGCTTGCTCTACACATTCTGATATGCAGCAGTAGATACCGTGTGGTCAACAGTTACCTACAGGAGAAACTTGGTTGTCGCCTGCCACTTGCTCCATGGTGCCCATTCACATATGCTGCTAGTCCCCTTTTCCATTGTATTTTGTTCCCAAGAAGAATTGTCCAAGAAAGTCTCCTGAAATACTTCCTTAATCTTAGTATTATTGACCCTTCTTTCCTTTTATGATAATTTATTTAAAAACTGATGAAATAGGTGAGGGATTTAGCTCAGTGGTTCCGCCGCCGGCCTTGCAAGTGCAAGGACCTGAGTTCTATCCTTGGTACAAAAAAAAAGAGTTAAGAATTGATGAAATAGTAAAATTTCTTAATAATACAACTAATAAATTCACAAAAAAGAAACTATTAATATTCCTACCTATGTTAAGGACATTGAATCCATCATCATAATACTTGCAGACAAAAATGTACCACACTTAAAAATCCCACTGATAAATTTTTGCAAATATTTAAGGAAAATATATAATTAATTTTGAAGATATCTAAATTCTTCTAACTGGATGGTGAAATGTAAAATTCACTTGCAGAAAATAAGGGTGGAATAATTATTCAAATTATGTGACATATTAAAGGTACTGCATCACAACTATTGGGGTTTAAGACATGAAAGGCGTTTCTGATTTTCCTTTAACATAAAAAGTATTCAAATTTTCTGCTTTCAACTCATGCGTAAAGAGCTTACAAGCTACTGTTTCTGTCCTTATAACAAGATAAAGCAGAAAAAGTTGAGAAAAAAATCACATCAGTTATTCAGTTATTCAGACCCATCTGAGAACTGAGGTTTCAGGGAAACTTCCACTCCAAAATCTGGAGACACAGACTGAGATACAACTGAGATTTGATAATTGGAGCAGAAGCCACTAGAGTAGCCATTTAGAAGAATTCCTGGGCTGGTTGTAGAGTAGGCTGAAAGGGAGAGAGCCTCAAAGACCTCACCTTTGGGGCGTTACCTCCTTGGAACCTGAATAGGTTCTCACAGTGACAAGCTTAAATAGGATCCGCTTGTGGTTCGGGAAGGTAACGAGTGTAGTCATCACTGTGAAATATAGTTAGAGTGTTTTCCACAACCAAAGCCCAGTCTCCAGGAGAAATGCTTTACCCACAGCCTTATCCCACTTGGGTGAGGGGCATTCTTCTCATGCCTGCTTCTAACTTTTAATGGTTTTACCAATCAAAAAATTTAAAGACTCACAAGTGTTGACAGAGGTCAGTGCTTCAAGGAAATAGGTACACTACAGCCAAGGGAAGAGGGTAGAGAAAAAGAAGCATTTGAGAAGATTACAAACCCAAGACAGGTACACTAAACAGATTAATTCAAAAGACTAGAACTCTCAGTGTTCCCCACATTGTAGCACAGCACAAATAGACTAATAAAAACAAAGAGTTATAGTTGACAGAGTTGTAATACACCAATTGTCTCAGAGCATTTAGGAAGCTCAAAGTTAAGAGGAGAAACAGATGCTAGAGGAACTTATTACCTCTGGTGCCTCTAGCAACTGCAGCCATTAAATACAACCAAACTCCTAGTCAGATAGTCATAAATCTCTAAAGACCTCTTTACCTCAGTTCTTACTATGGAGACAACTCAAAGGAAAATCACAATTTGTGTAATTTGACAAAAATGTGAAGAGACAAAGCAATTAGCAGAATGGACTCAATACAGATATTGGAATTATCAATGGGGAATTCTAAATAAACAAGATTAGTATGTTAAGAAGTTCTGATGGAAAAGAAGACGTAATATTCTGCAGCAGAGAGATGGGAACTATAAGAACCCCAAAAGAAATGCTAAAAATAAAAAACCACTGTAATATAAATAAATCCTTTCAACAGACTCATAATTAGATTAAACAGAGCCAAGGAAAGAAACAGCAATGTTGAAGATAGTCAGCAGAGATTTCACAAAAAAAATACAAAGGAAAAAAAAAGGAATTTAAAAAAAGCATTTAAGAACAGTGGAACAAGATATCACGTAATTGAAATACTGAAAGGAGAAGAATATGAAACAGAAGAAATGTTTGAAGTAATAATGGCCAAAAAATTTCCAAATTTGAGGACAAACACCAAGCCACAGATCCAGGAAACTCAGAGAACACAAAGCAGTAAAAATAAAATAATAACAAACTCAGGCATTTCATATTCAACCTGCAGAAAATCGAAAACAAACTCTTGAAAGAAGCCAGAAGAAGACCTTATCTCAAGAACAAAGATAAGAATTACAATGAACTCATCAGAAACCATTTAAATAAAGAAGAAAGTGATTATTTAAAATTTTTAAATCAGTGTGGAGGGGAGGAATCAACATAGAAATCTGTATTCAGTAACACTGTCTTCAAAAGTAAAGAATAAATAAAGATACTCAGGAAAGACAAAAACAAAGACTATGTTGCCAGCATACTTACCCTATAAGAAATGTTAAAAGTTTTTTAATCAGAAGAAAGATTATACAGATAAAAACCTTGAAAAGAAAAGCAGTGGAAAAGGAATAAGTGAAGTAAAAGCAAATCTAATTTCATTATTCTTAAATGATCTAAACAAACCTTTCCTAAAGGGATGATAGTAATAGATGATTATGGATATAGATACGTGAAAGAATAACAGCAGTGCTTCACAAGGTGGGGAAGAAATTGGGAACATCTTGCTCCAAGGTATTGCATGGTATGTGAAGTGGTATATTATAATTTGAAGATGGGTTTAGATTAGTTAAAAAATGTAAATTTTGAGGAAATCTGTAAAAAGATTAGGAAGAAGGAATAATTGATAGCTAAGAGGTCAAAGTGAAATCATGTAAAATGGTCAATAAAAGTAGTGCAGTAAAATAGGGTGATATAAAGAAATAGAATAATACAATGATTAGAAAACCCAAGGAACATATTCAACTATATAAGGAAACACTTTAAATGTGAGTCATATAAAAGATTGCTAGAATGGATTACAACAACAAAATCCAATTAAATGTTGCCTACAAGAAGCTTACTTTAAAATGAAAGATTTAGACAGGTCAAAAGTACACCTTGGTAACACTAATCAAAAGAAAGCTGGATTGGCTTCTGACTTCAGACAAAGCTGACTTCAGAGCAAGGCATGAAGGGTGGCATTACATATTAAGAAAGGACCAATTCTGCAAGGAGATATGACAACTGTATTACCTAAAGACAGTGTCAAGACACATGAGGCAGTAGTTAATAGGACTGAAAAAATTGAGAAACTCACCACTATAGTCAGAGGCTTCAACCTCCCCTTGTTAGTAATCAAGCAGTCAGAAAACAGTAAAGATGTAGGTGACTTGAAAAGCACTATCAATTAAATTGTCTGACATTTGTAGAATACTTTATCCAACAATGAGTACACATTTTTTTAATACATTAAATATTTACCAAATCATATTATGTGACATAAAACAGACCTTAATAAATTTAAAGTATTATAAATCATAACTGAGTTTTCAGAATACAATGAAATAAAACTAGAAACCAATAAACATATATTTGAGAAATCTCCAAATATTTATAAATTAAACAATACATTTCTAAATAACAGATCAAATAAGTCATTAGAGAAATTAAAAAATATGAACTAAGTTCAAATAAAAATACTACTTATCACAATTTGTTGGATGCAGTTAAAGCAATGTTACAGGAAAAATTTTAGTATTAAATTCATATATATATTAGAAAAGAAAGAAGATCTAAGATCAGTAATCTAAGCTTCCACCTCTGAAAAACAGAAGAGCACTGTAAACCTCAAGCAAACAGAAGAAAAGAAATAATAAGTTTTAGAATAAAATTAATGCAATTTAAAACATGAAAATAATGTAAAAAAATCAAAACAAAAAGTTAAAAGATCAATAAAATTGCTGAACTTCTAGTCAAGCTAAGCAAGGGAAAAAGAAAATGACCAATAACAGAGATAAATGAGAGGTCATAAGTACATTAAAAGGATAAAAACAATGCTCTGAACAACTCCATGTTCCAAAATTTGATCACTTAAATGAAACTAAATTTCTTGAAAGATACAAACTACCAAAACTGGACTGGGCATGTAGCTCAGTGGTACAGCACTTACTGAGCCTGTGGTAGGTCCTGAGATCAATCTCCAGTGCTGTTAAAAAAAGAAAAAACCTACTAAAACTCACAGAAGAAATAGATAACCTGAAGCCCTACTAATGAAATTGAATAATTAATAATTTTCCAAAAAGAAAGTACTAGGCTGAGACAGTTTTATTGGTCAATTCAAACATTTAGGGTAAAATAATACTGATTCTCTGCCATTACATCCAGATGTAAGAGCAGAGGTAACACTTTCTAATTCACTGCCTCAAACCTTCATTACCCTAACACAATAACCAGACAGGAATTACAAGTAGGGAAAACTATACACCATTTGATAAAGTCTAAAACCCATTGATGATAAAAAAAAAAAACTCAGCAAAGAATTCAAGGAAATGTCCTTAAAGAAATGTTGAGAACATCTGAAATATCCCTAGAGCTAATATATGTGTAGGGCGAGAGACAGAATGATGATTTCAGCAATAAGGCAAAAATACCCATAGAATATTTACAAGATTCCAATGCAGCAACACACTAGAAGTCTTAGCTAATGTAACAGGACAAGAAAAAGAAATGAGACATACAGATATCAGTGAAAGAAATGAAACTATATTCATAGGTCACATGATTGTTTATGGAGAAAAATTTTGAAGAATCTACAAAAGAAAAATGTACTAGAGCTAATAGGTGAGTGCAGCAAAGCTAAAGGATACAAGTTCAATATACAGACGCCCATTGCTCTTGTATATAAGTAAAGAGCAATTTGAATGTTAAATTGGTAAAGGTTTTTTGCCTAAATATATGAAGAACTTTTAAAATTCAACAATAAAAAAACTCAGTTTTAAATGGGCATGAAATTTGAAAAGATACCTCACCAAAAATACATACAGAAAATAAATATGGATATGTAAGGATTTGCAATATTGTTTGTTATTAGGCAAATTAAATAAGATACCACTACACATATGATAGAGTGGCTAAAATCCAAAGATCTGATGATGTCACGTACTGACAGAGACAAGTATTCATTGGTGGCAGAAACTCAAGATGGAACTTGAGCAGTGGATTACAGTATTAAATATATATCTGCAGCCAGTCTGAAAAGATACATAATGTGTGCTTTCTTTTACGTGACGTTCTGGAAAAGTCAAAACTATAGATAAAGTATCAGCAATTGGCAGGAGTTCAGATAGAGGGGCTAGAATTTAATTTTTAAAAAGCACAGTGAATCTATTCTGCATGTTACTATAATTTTCTACACATGATATCATGTATTTGTCAAAACCTATAGAACTTTACAACTTGAAGTGAACTTTAATGTACACAAATTTAAGAAAATAATTTAGGAGGATGGAAGATCCCAGGATGGAATACCGAATGTGGCAAAATAACTCAGCTGTATTGCAAACATATGAAATGACCTTACTAATAAGACTGAGTAGGGTGGGAGAGATGCTGATTTATATAACTTTTGGAAGACTCAGTGGAATCTGTAAAACTAAAGGCAAAGTGAGTGTAGATGAACACAGTTGTCTACTTGATAAGGTTGTTTCTATGGATGTATAAGTTAGTAATTTTGAAGCTTGTGCCTGTATACTAGAACTAGACAAATAAACAATGGTTGACAGATGATATAAGTTTTCTGTTAGAGTAGAAAGCTACAGACAAGCAAGGAGAAAAATCTCCAATGATCCATGTTGTAATGAATTGGAAACCTTAGTATAAATTCATGTTTAATGTACTTACAGATGATTATGTACATAAATATAAATGTGATTATACATAGTCATTGTCATATACACACATTTCTTTACTCTGTCAGCTGAGGTGCAGAAACAATGACATTCTAACAACCATGGGTATACATTGAACTCATATTTTGGTTTCCAACATAATTCTCCAGTAAAATAACCCAGGGACTCTTGTAGAAGTGGCTGATTCTAAGACTGGGTGGGAAATGTATAAGATGAGTCCAGAATATTTTGTAGTGCCAGAGAGTAAGGAAGTACTAACAATAAATAATTGATAACCCCACACTGATGGGAATATATCAAAGACACATAGAAACTAACCAAAATAGTTCCTAATTATCAAAGGGCCAATCACAAAACAACAAACAGCATAAATTTGGATTGTAACAAAAGTATAAAATTAATACTCATGAATCCTTAGTGATATAAATAATTAAATAAATAAATAAAAGTGGGGAGAAGAAACAAATTTCTTCTGCAGAAGAATTCCAAATAATTTTTGTAAATACTTTTTCTCCAAGGAGCATTGCATAAATCCTCACTTCTCAAATGTGGGCTGTGTACGATGACTTTCTTCTAAAGAGTACACTATGAAAATGGGCAGGGGTGGGAGGACTGTGGCAAAGGAAGAGTAACTTTACAATGGAAAAACCTGACCAGTGCTATCTCAGAATAGTGAGCAAAGTGAACATCAACAGTGAATCATGTTGACAATATGACCCTTAATATGATATGATGATAATTATACTTTACTTCTGTTATCTTTCCCCTCAAAACCCATAAGGCCAATACAATCATGAGAAAATCATCAAGCAAATATCACTTAAGAGACACTTACTTGAGCAGTTTGCCTCAAAATTATGAAGGTCGTAAAAAAAAGTTTGAGAATGTGCTACAGCCAAGAAGAGACTAAGACAAAACAACTAAATCAAGTACTGGATAATAGGGTAATAGGACACTAGATAAAAGCCATGAAATCTGAATATACTGCATTTTTGTTAATAATTTATCAATATTGGCTCATTCAGTGTGGCAAATGTATTACTATATTAGTAATCAAGGAAAGTGGGAATAGGTTATTTGAGAATTTTGTGTTATCTTCACCATTTTTTGGTAAATTTAAAGCTTTTAAAAATGGAATTAGGGGCTGGGGATTTAGCTCAGTGGTTGCGCCACCTACCGTGCAAGTGCAAGGACCTGAATTCGATCCCTGGTACCAAAAAAAAAAAAAAAAAGGAATTAAAACGCATTCAATGTAATTTACCAAAGTAACACAAGAGAAGAAAATGATAGATAATAAATAAAGAAAAGGGATTTGACATACAAAGCCTATTCTTCATAAGTCTCTTTATTGGGAACTAGGAACTGAACAAAATCTTTTAATAAAGAGTATTTACAAAAGAAGTCAATTCTAAGACCATTTGTAATGGAGAAACTGAAAGCTTTCTTTAGAGAATGGGAATAAAACAGTGATTTTTCACTTACCATTTCTAATCAACACTACATTGCATGTCTTAACTAGTACAGTCAGTCATGGGATAAGAATTGAAAATAGAAATGCATAGATTTCATTACTCAGAGACAGAAAATAATCTGAACAAAAGCAATGAAAATTAGCAAGTTAACTGAGTAAAGTTGCTAGATTAAAAAATAAATAATATAAAATGTATGTCTATGTGAAGTAAAAAAAAATGAAAATTTAAAAACATTTTCAGGAACATCAGAGCTATCAATTACATAGGAAAAGATCATGTAAAGCATTATCAAATATTATGGAAAGGAAGTAAATAATATCTTAAAAATGGAGAGATATAAGTATTTGGATTGGCAGATTCACCTATGTAGAGATGTCAGTTCTCCATAAAGTTCATTTAGAGATCCAAGTAATTTGATTTCAAGAATTATATAGAATCCAGAGTCGAGATGTTAAGTGAAATAAATCAGACACATAAGGTTAAATATAGCATGGTTTCTTTCATATGAGAAACTCAAAATATAAATAAAGAGCAAAATAAAATATAAGTAGGGAGATAGTTCTTCACAAAGGGGAAGGGAATCGAGAGATGGAGAAAAGGGAGGGGAAGGGTTTTTTTAAAAAAGAAATTAAATGTGTTATATACATGTATCAACTCCACACAGGGAATATAAACATTATGTACTGTAAATGTGCTAATAAAAATAAAAATTACAAAAGAGATTGTCTCAAATATGAACAAGGGCACATGAATTAAATTACCAAACTTGAAGGCCTATTATAAAATTATAGTGTACCCATAAAAAACAGAAAAATGCAGTGGGACAACATAGAGATTCCACCAGCAGATAGACAGGTATAATTGGTTGACTGATGATGAAAGTAGCACTGACAAATGGTGAGGAAAGGATGGTCTAATTCAACAATTGGTGCCAGGTATACTGTATACAGGTATACATATCAATATAGAAAAAAATGAATCCTTTTCAAACCACGCAAAGAAAATCATTTTTCTAGGTGTAACATTCATCTACACATGAAAAGGGTTATTGGACATAACAGAGGAAAATATCATTATAACTTTGGGGGAAATGAAAAAACAAAAGGAAATACCAATAACACCATTAATGAAAAGAATGATGAATCAATTTATATCAAAATTAAAACTTGTTTATCAAAGTCTGTATTCATTGAAGAACCATTGTATACAGACATAGTAAACTTTTACATGTCAAAAAGTGAAAAATAAAACATTTAAGTAGGCACTTCAAGATGGAGGATAGCCAATGGCCAGTAAATGTATTCAAGGTCATTATCCATGGGGAAAGTAATAATTCTAACAGTAGTCAGGTAAGTTTAATACCACCTGTACACCTAAAAATTTAAAATTAGCTCCATGTGTTTAGAATATTCTTATTCTCTAAAGTTGAAAGGTAACATCATTCTCTCAGGCATATAGCTAACAAAAATTCTTACATGTATAACCTAAAATTTGTGTCATCAATACATGTAGTGGCATCATTTCTAAGAGCAAAAATTGAAAACAAAAGGCCTAGAAGGGGTTCAAGGGATAAGTAAACCTTCAAATACACCGAGATTCTTCCAAGGAACATGAATATTATTATGGCTAATTCTGCTACCTGGGTGACTCACATAAAAGCTATGAACCTCATGAAAAGAAATTTATTATTGAGATGGGACCTCATCATTTTGCCCAACCTGGTCTCCAACTCCAGGGTTCAAACAGTGCTCCTTGTACTTCAGCCTCTCAAGTAGCTGGGACTACAGGCACAAGCCACTGAGCCTGACAATTTAAGCTTATACCTGAGCTTTGCTTTAATTGAAAATCTTTTGGTTCATTGAGAAATTTTTTGATTCTTTGATGTCATCTCTATGGTGTGATATTACCTATTCCCATATTCTTGGCTCCATTAGAATATAAATTGTATGTGTGGGGTTCAAATAATAAATCTCTTGTGGGAAACTTATTTTGTCCATCTCTGATTCCTTCCAATGTGAGGATCTTTCTGTTTTAACTTGATTTTAATGATCTATTCTCATAATTTTTTGAAAATTTATCTCAGCTCTTTTCCTGTGACTTTTGGTGTTGCAGTAAATCTGGCTGGCAGCATATGCACCATCACATGTATTAAGCTTTGGCAACTGATTAATTCCAGGTACACCTTTGATCTAGTGAAGACTCTCTTCTAAGACCCTTGGTTCATTCTTTCAGACAATCTGAACATCATTATGAGTTCTTCTTCTTTAAGAGTTGCTCCTGAGAATATTTTCACATTTTACCTGAGCTTGCTTTGACTAAACATTGAGAAAATTTTGTGATTCATTGTTATCATTTCTATGGTGCTATATTTCTTTGGATCTAAATATGCAAGTACATAAATTCATCCCTGTTATGTTGTTTTGGTCTGCACTGTGATACTATGTCTGCAGACCCTGATGAACTATGAACATTCGATGATCCTGTCAGTTCACTCAGAGGATTGAGGTCCAGATGTCTCTTTGACCATGGGTGTAAAATTCTGTAAAAGAGGAGCTTCCTGATGTCTGACTTATTTTTTAGGAACAGTACCCATGAGATACAGTTCTCATCTTTGGCTATTGTCCTACTCCTGTCCTCTTGATAAAGACTACTAAGGAAGAGATCTGGCTTCCTACAGCAGGGATATGTGAGCCCCACCCAAACTAACTTCACTGAATCTGTCCAACTTCAGTGCATCTTGGCATAAAGATTTAAAGATTCCAATCCTGGTTAGAATTTTCAGGAACAAGTAGATATAAGGAAGGGGAATGCCATGTCTTGAGTCAGTAGGAGGTTTGATGACTTAAAGTTTATACTCATAAGCATGCTGATATAAATTCTTGAGATGTGGGGATATGCAAAAAAATAGCTATGGAAGAAGGGATTATTCAGAGAAAATATCAAGTAGTCACTGAGAAGTTAGACAAGAGCCTGGTCACAGAATGCAAGCATCAGTTTGACGAGTGGTTGCTCTATTTGGAAGAAAGAGAATAAAATTGAATCAGGCTCTAAATAGAAAGCGGGGACTGAAATTACAGTGTCATATATATCAACTTATTTTTTGTCTCAACATGAGGAACATTGACCCAATTCTTTTGGAATTTCACACCTCAGATGCTTGTTGGAATTACCTAGGACTGCTGGCAGGAACTAAAATGTTAGGATCCATATGCCCTTTTCTCTAGCTGGTAGTAGGTATCTTAAGAATTATTTTCAAGTGCCCTGGGGAGAGCTACAAAAGCCTTTCCAAAGTGCTCTGCAGTGTGTTTTCAATCCACAGTCCTACACATGGCCGTGCTCACTGACTGCTGGATAAAGTCCTGTCTCCTGATGGCCTTGACTAATAGAACAGGCACAGGAAGGCCCATGAGAACACGGAGGAAGTGCAAGGCCTCAGGCCAGGCCTTGCTGTGTGCAGCCCCTCCAGCAGAGCGGGTTGGTCCTTGTGCCTTGGAACCCAATGTGAGTGACTGCTCACAGCCCTACTTAGCCCCTTGGAAATGAACTAAGCCAAATACTGTTCTCTATGGAGAAGCTAGGTGATTTTCCCCGATGATTTTCACCACAGTTGATTGCCACATTTTCTAAATTTCTGTATAACAGTCTCTGGGTATATCAGAATAAACCTCAGACCCCCTACATTTTTATAGTAATTTTGTTGCCAGGAATGCAAATAATACTAAGAGAAAAAGTAGATATTTGGCAACAAAAGGTAGTTTCTTACATAGTGGCGGTAGCAATGCGGCTTTGGGAAAATATGGAGAAAGAGAAGATAAAAATGGACTTAAAACTGCAACGTTAGCTGCCCACTTATAATTATTCACAAAGGGATCAGAGCATTATTTAGGGCCACCAACAAATAAAAGGGCACAGTTAATGGAAAATTAGTAGTTACTATAGTAAATAAAATAGAGTCTACCAGCCATGTCCAACCTACAGCCCACATTTTCCTCCATTTAAAAAAGAAGTTATAATAAAAAATAAAGCTTTGTTATTTGTATCCATTAACTATTTTATGTATTTTATATATGACCTAGGACAATTATTCTTCACTCAAAGAGGAAGAACAAAAAAGGCTGCCGATTAACTATGCCTGGTAGACGTTAGAAATAGGAATCACAGAAAATAATGAGAAAGATATAAGAGATGTAGTCTAACTCTGAAGCTTTCTCAAGAGGATCTTCCCTACTCCATAAAGTCAAACAAGAAATAATTGAGGGCACGGTGGTGCATGCCTGTAATCCCAGCACTCAGGAGGCTGAGGCAGGAGGATTGCTGCAAGTTTGAGACCAGCCTGAGCTACATAGTGAACTACATAGTGAGGCCCTGTCTCAAAAAACAAAAACAAACACAACAACAACAACAACAAAAAAAAACATTGGCAAATGGTGTGAATGAATGGGCAACATTGATATAAGGGAACCTTAAATCTTGGAATTGGATTCACTTATGCATCTTTTTCCTGTCCTAACATTTTCTTACCTTTTATTGCAGATAGTGGAGCCATGCACTCCATCTCTACCGATCTTTCTTATCTTACCCTATCCCAGAAAAACATCCAAGATGTGGATATTTCTGGCCTACCTTCTATTTCTTCTTTTTCTTCTGAGATTCCTATGCAAATAAGTCCTCTATTACAATAATATGGCTTATTTCTCAGTGTATCTGACAATCTATCAGGAAGGATCCTGCTGTGTAAGGTATGGGCTGTGCTATTTTGTCTGGTTGGTAGTGTCGTTTTGGAGCTCCTAGCATGCATGTGTTCTAGGTTGGTAGATATGTCCCTTCTGAAGTGAAACGTGGGTGTGGGAGAGCAGCGTTCTCCCCTCTGCTGGAACAGTGCTCCAAATTACATGAAACAGACCCATTGTTATAGGACCTACATACAAGTGGTAGTGGTTTAACAAAGGGGATCAATACCATTGTTGTAACTTACAAAAAAAAACCTTGGCCATGTTGAGAAACTATTTTAGCTCTAGTATAATGTATGAAACAAGTAATTAAAAAGTAGAGAAGTAGGGCATAATATAGATGGGACATTCACACCATACTATTCCCATATTACCTACAAGAAAGGGACAATTTAACAAGGAATGTCATTCTGTATATAGGTTTGTACATGGCTTGAGAGAAGTAAATAAGTTGCGCTGCTTCTGACATCTGTGGCACCCAACCTTGCCACTCTTTAATGCCTGTTCCTGACTTAACTAAGTGGATTCCCATGGCAGACTTATATCCAACTTTGAGTATGATGACTTCAACCAAGAAGTCAGGGCTTAACTTGACTTGAGTTTACCTACTCACTGTGGGGACATTTGATTTATGGCTATGAATCTCCATGATTCAAATTCACCCACTATATTCTCTTGCCATTTACATAAAAAGTTAATGAATTTCCCTTACCTTGAATTTCCATGCTAATCGCTATTGGTAGTTGATAATACTCTGCATGCTAGTAAAGAAGGCATCTTAATTATACTAAATTTCTTACTCTCCTGGGACATAAAGCCTCCCTAGATAAGTTTAAATGTTTTCAAACTGAAGCCAGATATTTGGGATGTGGATGGTGGTTGTATCTTGAAGCCACCCTAATGTAAAAATGAAGTAACATGCTACAAAAGGAAGCAACTTACCCAGTTTTGAGAGTTGGTGGTTGATTCCTGCCTCAGTTGAAAGACTGAGCCTTACTGAGCTGTTCCATGAAGCATCACCAGGACTTCCTATTATCGTCAAAACAAGCCAGAGGAGGCTTTCACATCCTTGAAGTAGGAGTTATGTCCCTACCTGCATTAAAAGTTGTAACCTTAATCAACTGTTCTAGCTTTTCTGTCATGAGATTTAGGGTGCTTCTAATGACATACCTACCCAAAATTAGGCCTTGATTATAGGGACACTGTTTACTTTCTGGGTTATTGGTTTCTGTTGATCCGGGGGTACAGCAATGTTTATAGCAGCAGCCACTCTCCTGACCGAAGAGGCTCAGGCTTTGACTCTGGGAAATTTGACTTATACTTCAGGCTGTTTTATTTCACAAGTTCATGGGATGCAATCCCTGCCACACTAGATATACACACATCTTTACTGCCTAATCCTAACGCTGTCCTAGTCAGGTATAAACTTGACAGGAACTCTATAGCCAGATCCTGATAATATAGGTTTGAACATGCCTCACAATCACTGAGGACTACGCCAGACTTTGGTGACTCTTTTTAATATTCCTGTCGCCACACTGCCTAAACACCTACTGATTTAGCCTGTGTGAGAGCCTTGTGCATAGTAGTTAACCCTCATGAAGTGTCCAAGTGGCAGAACTTGTAACTGTGAATCTGGCCTTAAATTAGCTGGTGGATACCCAGTAATTACATGTTTGTGGTCTATTATGTGACTGTCAACTTGGGAAGAATAGGGGCCTTCTAATATCAATAGAAACTAGAATATTACATAGAAAACTACTGGTGTATGAGAGTCATTCAAACTTCTCTAACAGATTTATGTAATTTATTGTAGAATTCACAATGGAAAACAAAATGAAATATAAAAGAAATTGCATACCAGCCTGGAAAAGGGTTACTAAGATTTGGGCTGGGGAAATTGAACACCCATTATATGTCCACTGAGGAGCTCCTATTCATAGTTTGAGGAGTAGCTAACTTTCTAAGAATTAGAAAATTAGAAAGCAAGGAAAGCTAAGAAGACTACCACAGAAAATAAATATTTCATGAGTCTGTACCTTTACTCCAATTGCTGTAATATAGAGACTTTTTCATGCTCACCAACAAACTAAGCAAAAGGAGTACACTGAAAACTTTGCAATCTTACAATAATTGTAATTGGATCAAACAATTCGGAAAATATTACAAAAACATAATGTTTGTCAGAAAAAAAATCTTTACAGAGTATACGTAAAACAAGTTAAGAAAGCCTGTGAAGATCAATGTTCTATAATGTCTATGATGTTCTATAATGTCATCAGACCATTATAGAGCTCCTGCCTTTAGTAGGAATAAAAAGTTTTTTCATAATGCTACATATTGAGGCCAGGATGTACTAAATCAGATGTGGAGTAAACAAGCACTCATGGAATCATATCTCAATATTTCTGAGTATCTAGAATACAATAAGGGAAGTCATTTTAGAGCTAACACAATGCAATAGCTTTGCATTGCATTACAAATAACTGGCCTACTTTTCATCGTCCTCATTCTTCTGCACAAATGGAACGGGGGACCCATACTTCAGAGATTTTCTTGGCTAAATTATATTGAGCCATTGGCTTAGAGTGGCCCCATGGCTTACCATTTGCTTCATTAAAAATAAAGTTAATTCTCTGTAGCAGTCACGGCATTTTTTTCTTGAGTTTCCTTTGAGTTTGGAAACTCTATGAATCTTGAGTTTAAGCCTAACACATTGTCTAATATGATGAAAACCACTCCTGATCAGATATGCTATATAAAGAGTTTGTGGGTTTCCCTATACTTTATGTCTCACTTTGCCATCATGTTTGGCAAATCTAGAAAACTCCCCTTGGAAATGTGTGTTTCTGATATTGCATGGGGGACCCTGTCTATCTCAAAGTGCTCCAGTGGCAGACTGTCTGTGAATATTCTGGACAGAACCCTTTCACAAGTGGTTCATAACTTATACTGCTATCACAATGAAGAAGAAATCCAAATACATACAAGATCCACATCTGATACCAACCCTTACAATAAAGTGGCCTGTAGGACCTTAAGGTTGAATTCTCTAGATAGTAATTTACAGTAATATGCAACCTGAAAAGTTTTGCTCATGGACAAGCAGCAGGGAACATGCAATGTTTTGTTACTTTCTTCTTAATTATCTTTTGTTTTCTTTTTATGGTGCTGTGGATTGAACCCAGGGCCTTGTACATGCTAGGCAAATGTTCTACCAACAGAGCCATACCCAGCCCTAATTTCTTGCTGTTATCATTTTGATAATTATTTTTATCAATTGAGGATGTAGCTTATTAAGCATTTATCCTTCTTTTAAAAATAACTATCTCAACCTCGAGGAATTTTGTATTGATTATAAATTATCCTGAATATGAAAAGAGGGCCTAAGGAAACCCTTTCTTTGTCATAATCCTTCAAACTCACCAATTGGATGCTTCAATGTAGAAAAAGTGGAAAATTTCAAATTGTCCCACTGATAGATCAGTATCACAAATAGCATCATCTTCTTTAATATCACACATTTTGTGTAATGAACACACTGGTAGGAAGACAATTTTAAGGAATTAAGTCAAATATAATTATATTCAAAGACGATGAACAATATTACAAATCTTCAACTGTTCTTTGTCTTATGTAGCCAATGGGGACTAGTTTAATAAAACTGAAACAAATGTGCAGATAAGGAGAAAATATCTCAGCCCAAATGATGAGGGTTGGTTTCTTCAAAATTCCCAAAATACCATCCTATAAAAATGAGTCTACCCTGTTAAAACCTAGCAGTCTCCTAGCCTCATGCTTAGGTCCTCTAAGATAGTGAAATAGTCTGTATCTTTTAATATGACTATAGCTAATGTGAATAAATTCAATTCTACTTTCACATGATAGGCTTTACCATTTAAAAAAAGTTATTAAACTACACAGTGACTAAACTGGGCTATGCTCAAATTAAAAGAAATTTTAAAGTACCATGTTAAGGAGAATAAAACGGGCTGTAACTGCCAACTCATAAAAATACTGACAAGCTAAATGCCTCCGAGAAATTGCAGAAATTGCAGAAACATGCAATTTGGATATCAATAGGATGGAATCAAAGCTTAATAGAAGAAAGACATAATGATAGAGAAAATTAGAATGGAATTGGGGAAGAATTTGAAATTAGACATCTTGGAATGAAATTTTGTTGCAAAAAAACAAAGAATTTTCATAAGCCTTGAAGTGTGAAAGTGAAAAACCATTAGTCATTCAGCAACTACCACATACATTTAGTAGTAAAAGTTTGTACCCACTTAGGGAAACAATTAGGTACTGGGTATATTACTATCTATGATCCAGTTATTAAAAAAAGAGCTGAAGGGGCCGGGGATTTGGCTCAGTGGTACTGCCGCCTGCCTCACAAGTACAAAGTCCTGAGTTCAATCCCCAGTACCAAAAAACCCAAAATCAAAAACAAAACAAAAAAAGAGCTGAAATTTGGCTCTGCAGATTGATATTTTTGAAAATTTAAATAAATCTAATTTCCCCAAAGTATGCAAATGTTATACATACATGAAACAAATATGTTAGATGAGTGTGTGCCTTCAAGGAAATATAGTTGATGGTAATTCATATGTTATTGACAGATGCAAGAAATGGCCAGATGGATGGATTTGTCCCTAAGAGTAGAACTGAATCCATTTTCATATTGCAATTATACTTTATAATTTAACAGTTTTATATCTACTTTCTAACAAATATTTCATAACCAAGCTTCAATAATAAATAATAGAATTGATGGGGTTTTTTTGGCATTACTGGGCATTCAACCAGAGGCTTCACACTCAGTACATCCCAGCCCTTTTAAAATATTTTAATTTTGAGAGTGGGGCTCACCAAGCTGAGCAGAGACTGAGCTGAAACATGTGATCCTCCTGCCTCAGCTTCTTAATAGGAAACATTACTTGGGAAGAAAAACTATTTCTACCAGTCCTGGTTGAGCTGTAGGAATAAGATGTTATATAATTCACGGATCTTCCCAGGAATTATATTGGATCATGCAATAAAAACTTCAAATTACAGTGGACCCTTGCCAGCCTAACATATCACCAACTTGGGAGGGTAGTTTTAACCTATAAACAGTCTTGAGTTATGAGCCGCTTGTGCTTCCAGATGGCCTCAGATACAGATTTAACCCTTAAAGAGTTCTGGAAGGAGTATGACAGCGTCCTTTTCCATGTGGGGTTCACTCAGAGCTCCTGGGCCAGTGTCTCTCTAAGGACACTGAGATCTGACTGTGTACAGGAGAGAGACTTTGAAGGCTGTGTAGAGGAGCTGAGCCTTCAATTGATCAACTTAAGTTACAACCAGCCCTTGCAAACAAATTGAGTTCATAAGTCAAGGGTCCACTGTAATTTGAATTTTTAGACAGATTCTAGGATAGTTTGATTTGGGGCTTTTAAGAAAAGAAAACCCTTGTGTGAAACTTCTTTTGCCCAACTCTGCTCTGAACTTCTAACTGAACAACAAATTTTCATTCCTTAAGATTTATTTCTGTCATCTATAGTTACTATGTAGTATGGTATATTAAGGGCTCATTTGGTTTTTTTCCTCCTCATATTATGTCTTTCAGTAAGATGTACTATCAAGAGAAACCATTCCACTGAAAAGGGGTGAGTGGTTACCTTTAGTCACAGACACATTCTGAAAGACCTGTGGAGTAGTGAAAATTAACCCTTAACCAGTGTGTTTGGTTTACTTAATATGAGGCTGTCTTCTGAAATGAATTAGTGACTTACTTGAAATGATCCTATGAAAAAAGTCTTTGCTTTTTTTACCTGCATCTGATAAGATTAAGTTAATGAAGTTTGATTTAGTGGTACCTAGTAAAATGTTTGTTACTCATTTTAGTCTTCGTTATTACTAGAAGACTTTCTCAATAACATTATCTTACAAATTTCTGAACGTTTATGTGGCTTTTGGAACTGATGATCACTCCATAAATAAGCCTCTTAATGAAGATGAAAACCTTAGATGCAGTACTTTGTTTGCCTGTGACATCATTGAATAAAGTGAAGAGCAAACTATTGCCTGAATTTCAGTTGAGTATCATGACACCATTATGCTTGATATAATGAAAGTGGACAGTATGAATGGTACCCATTGTTTCTGAAATGGCCTTTGAGATGACTAGGATCAAAAACTGAGATATAAGCTCCATTATGGGTTCTATTCTGTAACTGACTTATTGATAACATCCACATAAGAATAACATCACTTTTCCTGAAATTTCTTTGAAAGATTGTAGAAACATTGAGTTGCAATTCCTATACCTGTATTATAGCATTCTTTGGACCTAAATACTAATAGACATATTCCCACCCATTCTAGCATTTCTGTGTTGCTCTGATTTTGTAATGTTTGTGGGTTATTGGTGAAAACTCATGGAAGATAATGACATTTCAGCCACAATTTAAACATTTCTGTATATGGATTGCCAAATAAATACAACCCACAGTGTTCTAATACCTCAAGATCCTAATTTTTGCATGGTTCCAGGAATGGAATTTTAAGAGTTCTGATGCAATGTGCCTTGTCAATTACTTTTTTTTTGGTACCGAGGATTGAACTTGGGTCCTTGCACTTGCACAGCAGGCAGCCAAACCACTGAGCTAAATCCCCGGCCTGCCAATTACTATTGATATGTCTTGTTTCAATATATAAACAAGTGATGATCAGTAAGATGATAGATCATCTCAGCAGGACACTTACTGACTGGCTTGCCAAAGTCAAGATGCCTATATGTGTCGTCCTTGTGTTTATGAAATCAGTGGTCTTGTGTTTATGAAATCATTAACAGAATAGTTAATGGGTCAATTTTTGAGTACTAACCACAATTGGGAAAAGTACACATAAGGCATACATACATTAAGATGTAGTTCTCCCTTTTAAAATATGTCCTATTTCTCTTCTCTCAGGTAATGACTTTGGAGAAAAAATAATCTTTTGCTTTCCACATAGGAGGCAGCCACTGAATATGTTTGAATTCCAATTCAATTCCAATCCAGTTTAGCACCAAGAAAGCAAGAGAAATCTCTGGAAAACAGTGTAATGCCTAGATACAAGGTGTCATCAAAATATACAATGAATGTTAAATTAAAATAATTATTATAATAAAAGGCATATTGTCACTAATCCTCCTCAAAATAGTCTCCCTCACTTTGAACACATTCATCTCATCATTCTTACCACCTTCTGCAACAGTGTAGAAGTTTTCTTTCATGAGTGTCTTTATGAGGTTGTGTCAATTGAAAAATATGATGAATGCTGCTGCCTAGTGCTATCCAACAGAAAGGCAGGCTTGTAAAAAAATCATGGTGTGTCTTTATCCACCTTATTCTCCAGATCTGGCACCATGTGACTTCTGGCTCTTCCCCAGTGTCAAAATGGCCATGAAAGGTGAGCATTCTGAATTGACTCACAGTGTTGCTGAAGCTACAAAACACTCAGGAAAGAGGACTACCAGGATTGCTTCAGAAAGTAGCAAGAACAATAGGATAAATGCACTCAAGATGAGGGGGGATATTTTGAATGGGATTGGTTGAAATATGTCTTTTACTGTAAGAAATTTTTAAAAACAAACATTCACTGTATTTTCAATCATATCTCATATGCATGAGGAACCTATCACTTTAATCAATGGTGAGAATTTATGTGGTTTTAAAGACAGATGATCATATAGTCAACAAGAACATGCTGGGAACCTCAGTGATAATCCTTGGGCAGGAATTTGGGAATTCTTCTCTCCATTCTGGGTTTCATTTTGGGCTTGAGAAAATAAAACACTTGAAATAAACTTATGTGGCTTAACTAAAAGATGTGCTTATGAAGAACAAATGCTAGTTCACTAAGCTTTATGTCAGAGACCTAGGATTCCTAGTGGTTCACATTAGCGTTTTAGCCATGCCTCACTTCCTCTCATTCTATTTTTCAGTGAAAATACCACAAATTGCACACCTTTACATTGGTATGAGATGAGGGACAACCTTTGGTCGCAGATATATTCCATATAAGACACTGAGCTAAAGGAGACTCACCAAGGTGTCACCTTTTACTCATTTGGTCCACTTGAATATTGACATCGAGTGTTCCTGCTGAATGACAGCTCTACTCATTGATAGCCTATGGTGATATATTTATTACTATCTGACTTCGAAGAGACTGCAGTGAATGACATGCTGATTTATTCATACACAGTGTTCAGTACTTATATGTATCTTTATGTGAGAGGAGACAAAAATGTTATAATATCAAATGAGACTATAAGAGCTTCATTCTGCTTAATGTGTGCTGAACAAATCTTGAGAATTTAAGAATATTAACAAAAATTAAAATGTGAGACTGAGTAATTTGCTATTACCATTAAGTCTAAAATGATTGAAGTGGTAAGTCATAAAAGGATTTCACTTGCTTAATAATGTGAATGTTTTATTCACAGAATAATGAAAGTGTATGCAGTGTATGATAATAGACACTGCCTGAAATGAATATTATTAAGAGTTGCCTGATACCTGGTAACTAAATCCTGACATAGCTGAAGCATCAAGTGTCTCATTTCAGACTTCAAATGAAAATGGAGAGGCAGATTACTGAGGTAGACTTCTTGAATATAACTAGAAGGTAGGGTAAATAGGATGTATGACAGCTTGCCTGACATCAGAGTGGCTCTTCAAAGACAAGGTCACTGTATCGTGTCATTCACATTTTGAAAGACACAGTTGGATGTAACTTCTATAACATGACATTCTTGGGGTATTTATATATCGACCATACACAAAAAGACTAAAATACTCAGATCTGATGAGATACACAGTTACATATTTTGACACTGGTACATAAGCTCAGAGTGGAGAATGCCACATATCTAACCTGACGAAATAGGGGGATAAAGATTAGATTTTTAGAAAATAATGCACTGAAATGCATAAAAAAGAGAAGAAAACCAACTTTCAATTTTAAAAAGGGGAAGCATACTCAGGTAAAAGAGAAAATATGTAAAATGAAGGCAATTCCTGATTTGCCTAAGTTATGAGGATCCAAAACATTTTTTTTAAAAGATGTGACATAATGACACAACAGGGGAAAAACCAATGTAAAAAAAACATTAACAGAATTTTAGAAGATTTATACATTTCCAACTGAACAGAAAAGGAAAGGAAACTCCAGATGCTTGAAGAGCCTAAAACTTTTTAGAAGTAAAACTGAACAAAAAAAGATCTTTCAAAAAATTTGGCATATAAAAACAACATGAGTCATAGAACTGTGGAAACTGAGCTCATTTTCATGAATGCTGTCTTTCAGCAGGATGTGATGCCATAGTTAAAACGTTTGGAAGAAGTCAAATGTAAGTAGCATTAAAAGACCAGGCTCAAGAAAAATGGAAGGGAGGTCAGAAAGTAAAAGACAGGAAAACCTGAGGAGAATCTAACACAATATGTGAGGGACAAGTCCTCTCAGAGATCCTCCAGACATCTGACATTTGTCTTCTACATTAATGCCCGAGAGATTATGCCAAAGAGGCACATAGGCCCTCCTAGCCAATGGCCCCAGAGAGGGAAGAGTGAGAACAATAAACCTCAGCTATGCAAGCAGTTTTGAGGACACTGAACTGTGGGGGAGACACACTGGAGACCACAGCAGGTAGAGGAACAGGGTGCAGCTATGAGCCTGGTGATTCTGGGGAGAGGATGAAGTCATTGACAGGGTAAAGAAAGGTTAGGATTCAAAGGTCATGGTCAACGAGATTTTAATAAGCATGAGATTTGGGAACAATACTAGGACAAGAACTTGGCTTGCTGCTGTACCTTCAGTGCACTACAAAGATGCCCACTAGAGCACCTGGAGGGCAGCTGAGTGCACTCGCAGGCCAGAATGTGCCTAGAGGTTTGGAAAAATACCAACTGGTATTTTTCAAGAAATTAGGGTATTCACTAAAGGCAAGGCTTAACATGAACACAAAAATGGGGAGAATAGTGGACTAAGGTACGTCCAGTCTAGCTGCCTTCCTACTCAGAGGTAGAGAGACAAAAGGGGGCTGGCATGTGTGCAACTGCCTAGCAGGAGGAAAGCAGTAATAGCCAAGGGCCTGACAGAGGGGCTCTGTGAGCTTGCCAAGGTCACTGTGGGGGAATCACGATAAGGTCCTTGGGGCCAACAGGTCAGCATTTTGGCTTCCAGAAACAGAAGCAGTCAGGGCAGCAAGAGCCCAAGGGGCTGGGAGTGCTCGATGGGGCACTGTCACCTGGGCACTTGGAGACAGAGAGCAGCAGGCCCTTCAGCACTGCTGCAAGTCCCATCTGGGGTGTCCCGGAAGGACGGGGGGCATGCCTGACCCCATGGTATGCTCGTCAAATGGCCAGGTCCACTTGCACGGTGGTGGCTTCACCACAACCTTCCTTTCCCTTGAATCTCAGGCTCTGGAGGCCAGAGGCAGAATCCCTGGGGATATGCCAGCTTGAGCAGATACTGGGCCAGAGAAGGCACTCAGCCCAGTGGGAAGCCCCATTTTCCCCAGGGGCTGGCAAGGCAGTGTCCCAGGCCAGCTGAGGAGGGATTCGGGGACACTTGGGGACCAGGTGGGCCATGTCTGTGCCCCAGGAAGTTTTCTTGGGAAGACCCATGGGAGGGCAGATGCAGCTTGAAGCTGGACAGAGCCAGGGCGAGGTCTTCAGGAAACACAGGACACTGGCTGGGAGTCAGCATCCCAGAGGTGGAGGCTTCTCCCGTGCCTCCACAGGCAGTGGCCAGCACTGCCAAGGAAGGCCCAACCCTAAGGTGCCAGGAGACCTGCTGGTATGCGGTGCTGTGAGGCAGCATGGCTTCCTGGCTTCCCCTAATCTGTGATGTGGGTTCCCTCCAACGCTATGGCTCACTAGAGCCATGGGCAATCGATTCCTAATATGGGCGTACTGCAGACATCCAGCCCTTGCTCTTTCCTGGCTGGTCCTTTCCCGCAAGTCGGGTTCCCTCCAACTGTACGGCTCCCTAGAGCCATGGGCAATCCAGTCCTAATATGGGCTTGCTGCAGACATCCAGCCCTTGCTCTTTCTGGGCTTTCACACAGAGGTGGGGGTGAGGCTGTGCCCCTTAAGCGGCATTCCTTGGGAACTGTGACCCCAATCTCCCTCTGTTCCAGCCCTGAGACGCTGCCCAAGAAGGAGGTCCCGGGACTGCTGTCCCATGGGCCGCAGTCTGCCCGCTGCTGTCCCATCCCTCTTCTGTGATCCTCTCCAGACCTTCTGTGCACAGTGAGCTCTGGCCTCCCATCCTGGTAAGCCCTGGCAACTGCCAGTGAAGCCATGTCTCTCCCAGGTTGTGTTCAGTCTGGGTCGATGATGACACTGCAATGGGGCTGAAAAGAGGTGATGTCTTAAAAAACAGGCTCAATAGGATTACGCTGAGGCCCAGACTAAGGGAGGGTGGCACCAGAGGAGATTGGCAGCCGGCCATCCTGTCCAGGACTGTTGAAGTGTGGCTGGGAGCCCACTCACAGCCCCCCAAGGGAGATGCTGTGGACCCACAGATTTAGGCGCACCTTAGGGCTGACCGATACACTTCCCTGGTTTTGGTGCACCCCACTCACGATCATCCCCCAATCTGCCGCCATCATGGTGACAAGGAGGAACTCATGCTTAACCCATTTCCTCTGCTTTTGCCTTTCAGTGGGTTGCCCCAGTGGAGAAGAACTTGGGTCCTGTGGACTGAGAGGTGAGTGGATTGTGGGCCTCCCAAAAACATGATGGGTTCCCTGGGGTGCCGTGGAATGGTGTCCTTGTGTCACACGGGCGTAGATCAGGACACCCGGGAATCCCAGGGTATCAGGCTCAACTGGGCCCGAGAGCACCTCTCTGGTACTTGGATTGGGTAGTGGATCTTGACTGTGCGAATGCTGTGGGGAGACCATAGCAGGAAGGCGATGTGCAACGCCTTCCCATTTTCCCCCCTGTTGCTCTGCAGGGTAGGAGAGAGACAGAGAGAGGCCTCATGGATGGAGCCAGTTAGCAGGCCGCCAGGACTGCTGGCTGACACAGGGACTTCTTGAGCTCAACTCAGTCAGTGTGGGGGCATCAAAGCCCGGGGAACATGGGCTGACAGGCCGGCCTGTTGGCCTCCAGGAAAATGCTACCTT
>NW_004625049.1:14610-26667 GCF_000247695.1 Heterocephalus glaber
AGGGGTTGAAGGGAGGGCAGGGGAAGGGGGAAAAAGAACCAAGAGAGATTATGTAAATGTGCATATCTCCAATAATGAATGTCATTATGTTCTACACCTAAAATGTACCAATAAACAGATATAAAAAAAGAGGAGTGGTGAGATTGTGCACCTTCATCTTGTTCCTTATTTAGGACAAAAGCTTTTGTTTTTGGTCATTAATATGATATTGTCTATGGATCTGCCATGAATGGTGAAAATCCTTCTCTACTTATTCTTTTCAGGACGTTGTTTCACTATGAAGATTTAAAGTGTAAAAAGTAACCTTCATACTGCCAACTGATCCAAGAAATCTTCATCATTTTAACAGGGAAGACTGAGTTCTTGGTTTTAAATGTTGCAATATTCATTCTAAGGTTAACTTTAACACACTTTATACATCATTTGATGCAATTTTAGTAAGTCTGAAGATGACACATAAAATTTATTTTAAGAAATTGCTCTTTCACTGCCTTCTACAACTTTGTAATATTCTCTTAGACTCTCTGTTAGTCTTCCTCTGTGCCACTGTGGAACAGTGCATCATTCTAGGTTAGGGCAGAAATTACTCTTTTTGCCACTCAATCAAAACACATTGTCCTATGTAATATATTCCTTGGCAAAAAGCATGTCTTTCCTCAGAGAGAGTTATTTCTCTTACTATTTTTACTTTTATTTTTCTCATATTAACAGAAAACTTTAACCAGGCATTATAAATTGCTTTGTATCAGCAATTTCTACATGAGAAACCCTTGAAAAATTCTAGAACAATATATTTTATATTGTGTATTATACCAAATTTATCATAGAGCCTCTTAATTTAATGTTTTTTGTTCTGTCTTCTGACTGGATACATTTAAATGATATTTTGGTCCTCTGATTTATTTTATAGTTGATCATAAATAATGACTTTTGTGTGGTAAGTTTTATAACTCTTTCCTGTTCAACTGGATGTTGTGCTTTTAGTGATGCATTGGTTTCTAATCTCTGTGGAGAAAATGAAGCTCTTAAATAGGTCTTGATAGTGAATAATAAATGAAACTGGTCAGTACAAAGCATGTGCCTGGTACCAAACATAAGAAATCAAATATAGTAATGAATTTATCAATAGGATTCCTAAGCAAGGAAGATGAATATTAATGTAGTGGGTGCAAAAGATACTCAATGAAAATAAAATTTACAACTAAATTTTCATAGCCTGTTTCATGTCAATTTTGCATATGTCCACTTAATGTTCAATTTGAAAGTTTACTGTTAATCTAAAGTTGTTATTTAATTTTTGATGCTGTTTTATATTCATATTTTGATTGCTCTGCCAAACATATTAATTTTAAATATTAAGTCACCTAAATCTTATGTGACAAAAAAAGGGAACAAAATATTTTTATAAATGTAATGTTGGAATTATATATTTTAATGATTAACTTATATGAAATAAACAGTCAAATGACAATGGTTACATACCATGAGTGATTCAGTAAAATTCCACACAAGGTCAATTTCTACTGAGAAAAGTATGAAGAACTGCTAAAGCATATATTTTGAAGGCAGAACTGAATGACTTACTAGTATGACATAAAAGGGAAAAAACATTTTGTAGATTTTTGGTTTTTGCTTTGAAAGTGAAGAAAAACTGGGAAGGAAGTTTGTGTTGTTGAATCTAGAATTTGGTTTTCAGAAGGTAATGATGAATCATTTTATTAATTCATTGAAACTAAAATGTCATACAAATGGAATTCATAAAACATGACAAGATTTTGATACATAAATTATACATACATTTTTATTGCAAGGAAGAGAAATTTGAAAATATCCTGATTATTAGATGTAGCCATAGAAATTTTATAGCATATCAGAAATATAATATTATTACAATTATAAATAGACATTGTATTTCTTTTCATGGTACATCTGCTGAAGTATTTAGGAATAAATTGTTGTTTCTGTAAACTACTGTCAAATGCTTCAAAATAGAGAAAGGATGAATAATGTATGATAAATGAAACCATATTGAATGAAAGCATTAAATGAAACCATTATAGACTATTTATAAACCTGCATTCCACATTATCATACTATTCAGTGAATATCTCTGTACTATTATTTTCATGAATTATTAAAACAAATATTTAAGTGAGGATCTTGAAATAAAATATTGGTGTTAGTTGTTACTAGTTGATAATTATTGCACTGACATGTTAGGACTGTAGAGGAAATAAGTGTAACGCTGAAGATGGGTGGGGCATGGCAGGTGGGGGAGAGGTGGCTGGGGAAAGTGTCTGACCTGGTGACACTGGAGCATTGGCTGTGGCAGCATGGAGGGCACCGTGGTTGATGCTCACACTGCATGTGAGTAGGAATCCTAGTTCGTGGGATGTCACCAGGGAGCCAAGGCAGACAGCATCAAAACTCTGGGAGCCAAAGGACTTGGTGCCTGTGCCTCCTGCCTAAGTGCACAGCTCCAAGGTGAGAGTACTTGCTCCTCACACTCAGCATTGTGAGTACAAGCAAAGGCTTAGATGTCCATGACTGCCCAAGGCACACAGACTGATGTTCTGGAATCCATGGTGGTGGGTGTGCACCACCTCTGCATGTGACCCACAAAACACTGAAGCTATGTGTGTGAGGGGCTCAACATGGTCTGGAACTTTGTCATCTTCAAAGTTCACAGGCTGGCACATATAGCCCAACTGAGTACCACTCCCTGCAGTGTGGAGAGCTGCCATGCCTGCAGGTTCATGGACTGAAGACAGAGGGTTGAGTGCATCCTGTCCCCTCACTGTGGCCCTTTAACACTGAGCCTCTGCTTGGCAGAGGGCTGGGCAAGGACATGGATGTTTGCTCTGGACCCTTGTCCAGCCCATAGAGCACTGACTGAGGTCGGCAGGCCAATATGTGCTGCCTCCTGGCACAGCCTGTGAGATGCATTGCTGAGGCTTGGGCATCTGTCCCATCCCAGGCACACAGACTGGAGTGTGCATGCATACAAGTGGGCAGCCTGCTCTGACCCCATGGAGTGCTGCAGCTCTGTCAGTGAGAGGCCTGCTGTTTGTCAGACACCTGTCATGCCTTTGAGCACACACTGAGAGCTTGAGAGGTAGTTATTGCACAACCAAGAGCCTGATCCACTCACCTCTCCAGGAAGAATCTTTTATCTCCTCACTTTATCCATCTTTTCCATTGTTTCTTAACTTTGTTATTTTTATTGCTTTATTTATACTTTAAAATTTTTATATTATACTTTAGTAGGATATTTTCCCTCTCTCCCACCACTTGTAGTGCCTTATGATTCCTATTTTGAAAACAATTTTACTTTATCAGTTTTTAACCTTATACTTCATTCTACAATATTTTGTATTCTTGTTACTGTTAACTCAATTGTACATTTTACAGCTTTGTTGCTGTAGTCTGTAGTTGCTTCTTTCTTTATATTGTAGGTGCTGGTGTTATTTGTTTCTTCCCCCTGAATGGAGCAGGAGACCCAGCAGGAATAGGAAACACAGTAGTGGGTGCACTGCCATTGAGCCTCACCACAGTCCAGGACCAAACCCAGACCTCCTCCCAACCACAGCCTCATCCCCTGCAAACCTCAGCACCTGAGGAAGAGAGGCGATCAATGCCCCAGCCAATACTTCCCCAAGTAATCATGGCTAAGGAAGGCCTATAGCCCCCACTCGTGGGCATTCACCCTATCAGCACAAGTTTTGGGGACTCCATGCCTAGCAGGGACTTAGGCATAGATAATACCTGCCAGTGAAGACATTATTGGACACCAGAGGACTGACCAGAAAGGAATGGCTCCACATAACTACTCTCTACAGTACACTTGGATGACTTAGCAGGGGGCCCTCACACTTCTTATACCTTCGGAATGAGTTTGTCTCCTCTGGCTTCAACAGAGTGTGCAGCACATCAAAGCTCAGCACCGCAGAAGGAGGGGACATAGGGAAATCAAAGTGCTAAGTTAATATATATGTTACTGCTTCTGTGATGTCCCTCCAAAACTCATGCAGTCATAGGTGAAACATTTTCAGAGGTGGCTGGATCTGAAGTTTGTGGGGCTGGGAATGATTCATGGCTCAATACTAGGCTCAAGGGCACTAGGATCAACGGTGTGATTGCTGCCTGACCTAAGTAGTCTGGATAAGGCAAAAGAGGCAGAAAGATATTGTTGTTGTCCCTTGTTGCTTTGCTACCTCTATTTGTCATGAACTGTTGCCCCTCTGCTATGTGCTACCCTGCCTTGGAGCCAGGTGATTATGGGCTGAAACTTCTACAAACTGTGAACTAAATAAACTTTTCCTTCCTTAACTTGTGGGTGTCAGGTATTTTGTCTCAGTAACAAGAAAAGTAACTAGGACAGAATTGGTACTAGAGATGTGGGGTCATGCTGTGATTATATCTGACCCTGTGGTTGAGGAGCCTTTGGGGCTGGCTTATGGGAAGAGTAGGGAAAGTTTGGGAGATGCCCACTGAAAAAGTATAGCTGGAACACTTTAGGGTGTACTTGATGGGAGATTCTGGTCCTAGGTCAAAAGACAAGAGACTGACAGAAATCCTGCTAGTAAAGACCCAGCCCAGGAAGTTTCTTCTGGGAAGAAGGACCCCATTGGCTGTTGGGCTCCAGAGGATATGTGTTATACCTTGGCAGAAAGTTTGTCTGCATTTTGCTCATGTCCAGAGACTCCCTGAGACTAAGATTAAGGGAAGTGGACTGATTAATCTTGCAGCAGCAATTTCAAGGCAGTCTCATATTGAGACAGTGGCATGGCTACTGGGGGGGGGGGCTTTTAGCCAGATTTATGTTGAAAGTCAAGACCAAAGAGGCTAGCTAACACAGTGACTTAAAATGTTTTGAGTTTGGCCAAAACTCAAGTTCAAGTTTGGCCAGGAAGCTTCAGTAAAGCTGTGGACTGTAAAGATAGAGCAGAGGAGATCTTGATTGCTGAGAAGGAACAGGAGAATAGATAAGATGGCCTGAGGACATCACAAGAGAAGCAGGGCTCCATCTTTTGCAGCCTCAAATTTGAAAAATTGAAAGACTGCTTTGAGAAGAGAGTCCTAGAGCACCATGTTCCAGAATGTCAGGGGCCTAGAGGTGTTCCTGTGGATTTGGTTCACAGGCACTGAGCCCCTACAGCTGAGAGAGAAGGAAGGCTGGTAATGCTCCAACTGACAGCAGACTTTGGCATCATCCATGTGGCACTGTTTTTTGGTGCATGCAGAATGCAAGATTTGTAGGGTCAGGAAGGCCCAGATTTCAGAAGAAGGCCTGGGAGGCCAGGCAATGTGCCCCTGAGAAGGCAGTGTGTGAAGCTGTAAGGGTAAAGCCAAAGACACAGTGGAGACCCCAGAAATTTGGAGAAGCCAGGGATGTGGATCATCTAAGAAAAACTGCAAGGAAGGAGAGAGCTGGCCCGAGATAAATCATGGCAGCTACAACCACCAGAATTGCCTTGGTGGAGCCACCCTAACCTTTGGAGTTCACAACTTCCCACAGGCCAGGAAAGCTAATGTGTGCCCTGCTAGATTTTGGTCTTGCTTTGTTCCCATTCCTTGTTATACCTGCTTGTAACTTTTGAAATGGAAATATCTATGTTGTGTCTTTAAGTGTTGGAAGTGTTTAACTCTCTTTTCATTTGTACAGGGGCTCACAACAAAAAAAAGTTTGCCCTAAATTTCAGAAAAGACTTTGGACTTGGTATTTTCAGCAATGCTGAAACTGTTAGGACTTCGGCACCTCTTACAGATGGAGTAAATACCTTTTGCATAAAAGAATGTGCATGAGTCTTTGGGAGACCAAGGGTAGAATGTTATGGCTTATGTGTAGATGTTCCCCCAAAGCCTCATGCAGTCATTGGTAGGGTTTTTCCAGGTGTGGTTGGATTGAGTGTGTGACACTGGGATTGATTTTTTTGTGAAATGCTAGGATCTAGGGCACTAGGAATAAGGTTGTGACTGTTACTACCTTAAGAGGTCTGCATAAGATATAAGGGATAGAAAGAGCTGTGGTCATCCCTTATTGTTTTGCTGTCTTATGTGTCTGCCATGAACTGTTACCACTCTAATGTTTGATACCCTTCCTTAGAGTCAGCCCATTATGGAATGAAACCTCTACAAACTATGAGCTAAATAGTCCAGTCATCACGTAACTTGTCGGTGTAGTGTATTTTTCCTCAGCAATAAGAAAAGTAACTAAGACAGCATAATTGACACTAATAACTCTCAAAAAGTGATACCCAGGGCTGGGATTTAGCTTAGGGGCACTGCACCTACCTTGCAAGTACAAGGTCCTGAGTTCAATTACAGGTAACAGAAAAAAAAATGATACCCAGCACACACAGTTTGGAGAATGAGATTTCCTCACAAGGCTCCTTCATAAATGTAGAAGAGATTCTCATCCAAGTAGATGTGAAAATCTCAACATAGAAACTCAAGAGCAAAAGAAAACAAAATACAAAATGCCTTCATAATTCAATCAGTAGCTTTTAAAATGAATGAAATTTTGTACATGTAATTTTAAAATAATTCTAAAAGTGGTCAACAAATTCAATGAAGATAAAATAAAAAGCTGAATTAATTGAGGAAAAAAATACAGGATATAAAGGTTTCAATAAAGAGGTAGAGATTCTCAAGAAAAACCAAAAAATATTTATAAATGAAAAGCTTAACTGAGCGTGGTGGTGCATGTCTGTGATCCCAGTGTTTGGAATGCAGTGGCCAAAAGATTGCAAGTTTGATACCAGGTTGTGTAATTTGGCAATTTAGTGAGTGAGACTCTGTCTCAAAGTCTTTTGAAAGGCCTAGAGATATAGCTCACTATGAAGGCCCTGTGTTCCAACTCCAGTGTTGAAAAAAAAGCTCAGTAAGTTAAATAAAAAATTCAGTTAAAAATATCAGCAACAGACAAGATCAAGCAGAAGCAAGAATAATCAAGCTTAAACACAAGGCGTAACCACCACCACAACAACAACGACAACCACCACCACCAACATAATAATAATAATAATAATATTTGTGGAACATCATAAGAAAACAAAAGATAAAACGAACAGCACTCAATGAAGAAGCAGAATAAACATGGTTTAATGATGTAGGAAACCTATTTGATGGACTTATATCAGAAAATTTCTAAAACTGCTGATTTAGTTTGTTATTTAGGAACTGAAGTTATGTACAATACAGAGATTACCAGAAATGAAATTGTTCATGGGATATTAGAATTTTGAGAAAGAAATTCCAAGCCAATTATAATGAGAAGCTCATCACAAAAACACCAGATATTTTCAAAGAAATTCTAAAGGATATGAGGGCAAGGATTAATGTATTTCAAGCAAAGAAAGAAAATTACTGCCAAACTTTATTAAACTGTCCTGCAAAACTATCCTTCCAATTAAAAAATGAAATAAAGACTATCCAAAGCATAAACTAAAGAAACTTATGCCTACTCAAAGAGCTTTGCGTGAGATACTTAAAAGAATCATACACCCAGCAGGGGAAATGTAAATACAACCAAGAACACATGGGAATGAATAAATTTCCTTAATACAGTAGATGAACAATGAAAACAGAATTGAACTAGAAATAAATGACAGGAATCAGTACAAACATTTCTATAATGATCTTGAATGTAAGTGGTCTTAATTTAGCAGTTAAAAGCATAGACTGACAGTTTGGGTAAAAATAAAGTGTCAACTATATGTTTCCTGTAAGAAACGCATGTAACCTATACACATAACTAGTACAATGCAAACAGACTGATTATGAACAATGGAAAATTATATTTCATCCAAATAGATACAAGAGCAAGTGAGGATAGCTCTCCTCATATCAGCAAAAGCATACTTGAAGAAAAATTTTTTGGTATTGTAGATAATATTAGTATGATGCTAGCTGTGGGTTCATCATACATGCTCTTTCTTGTAGTGAAGTATGTGCCTTTTATACCTAATTTAAGAGTTTTTAATCTGAAAGACTAATAAATTTTCTCAAAATTTTTGGAATCTACTAAATTATCACATTTTGCTTAATTCTATTAATATGATGTATCATGTTTATTGATTTGTATATGATAGGCCAAGTCTTGTGGGCAGTTTCATGTAACCACAGTGAAATATCTGAAGCATCTAACTTTGTAAAGAGAAAGTATTTAGTTCACAGTTTTGGAGTTTCTAGGTCTCTATGTCTCCATCCTTGTAGTTTTGGTGAGGGCTGAATCACAATGTAATGAACAGCAGTTTATTGGAACAGGTAGGAACATGGCCACTTCTTCAAGTGGAAGCTGACAGAGTGTTCACAGGACCAAACATGACTCTCTTATGAGAATTCAATTGGTGACACCAGAAATACCGAGGGGTTGCATGTGAAGAACCTCATGGACCTAATGCCTCAAGGACCTCATGATAATCAGTCAAGGGATAGACCTGATAAACAACTGGACATAAAAATTCAAAATGTCAATAATGGAAGTAAAGTGTCATCTTAGGTTCTTTCTGCATTGCTGAAACAAAATACCTGCTATCCAAAGTTAAAGGCAGAAAGATAACACAGGACTGTAGTCTGCTGGCTCTATGGCAGGTTGTCATGGCCAAAGGGAGAGATGGTCTATGGCAGAAGGCAGCCAGCAGTGAGCAGCAGCAGCAGAAGCAGGGGAGGCAGCCACCTTCCAGGTTTCCCTTTATTCCCTGCAGGATGCCAGCATTTTGGGTGGTGCCACCTAGAACTATGCTAAGTCCAATCAGTGGGCTTTTTTGGTACCACACACCCTAAATCCTAGTATCACACACCCTAGATCCAGCCAGGCCTGAAAAGCACCATCTATGAGTGCATGAGGCTTTGGAGGAATGTGTAGGAAGAAGGGAAAACAAATGTACAGGTTTTGTTTTACTTTTTCTCTCCTTATATCAAAGCTAAGGTATTTTTATCACTTTACATTTTCAGATTCCATACTTTGATATTTTCCCCTTGAGCATATGATTGTAACAGGTCTTGAGTTAACCTTCTTTGAGCTGAATGATGGTTTTGACTTTCCTCTACCTCAGTATTTATTTGTTTCCAGATTTGAAACATTTTTCTGTTACTATTTCTTGAATTATTTATGTACCCTTTTCTCTTTTTCTATTTGATCTAGAATTCCAGTGATCTCTATATTGTTCTTTTGATGTTTCCACATAGACCCTGTGAGCTTTTTTCCTTTTCATTTTTTAAAAAGAGGATTCAAATCTTTTAGAGGATGTAGCCATGTAAAATCACATCAGGGCAGGATAGACTTCTTTCTAATAGTATGTTAAATTGGGACAAGAAAATCACATATGGGTCCCTCAATAAAACATTGATAACAACACTGGTCTGTGAAGAATTACTTCTGCCTCATAACTTTGAAATACCTCCCCAACAATTGTGTTAGCATTGCTTTTACACTACTTCACCTTAGAGAGGAGATGCCTAAGAATTCTGGGTACTGTCACAGTGCTGTTAAGTGATTTTCCCTGATGGGAGCAAATGGAGCTATAACAATGTTATGAAAAGCTAAAGATATAATACAATAAAAAAGAAATTTATTTTTGGAAACTATCTCCAGGTAGAAGGCACAGGGTTTGGGATGGCATGAAACTATGCTTAAAAACACTGGGTATCAAATTCAGAAATAGCCTCTACCCTGTTTGTATACTGTTTATTAAAAAGTTACATCACAGCTCATGGTGCCCGACTTATGAGTTGTATTAGGTGGGTAAAAGAAACTCCCCACAGGTAACTGTATGAGAACAGCAGGGATTACTCAGTGAACTCTGACTGACAGTGATACAGGGTTGCCATGTCATTGGTTCAGCAAGAACCCCAAACATAACATGGAACTGACATATCATTATGGAAGCTTTCCTACATCCTGTGTGCTAGAGGGTGCCAATATGTACTATTTCTCCCATAGGGTCATAAAAATGCACAACAATATAATGATCCTGCCATGTTTGCATTTATTTCATATTTGCCATAAGAAAAGCAGTGTACTTTGGTTTTTGGCATCCATTAAACTTCACCAAAAGTCTGATAATTATGTAAAGCTAAGTAAAAGGTAAGTGAAATGATGTAAAACTAAGTGAAGTGACTTCTTTTTAACCCATGCAGCTTAAATTTGTTTTAATTTTGAAAACTATGTATTTCTTGGATATGCTCTTTTTTTACACTCTTGTTTATTTTCAAATAGCAACCTTCATGGTCCCTAATTCTTCTCCTTGATCAATTATGCCTTTTAAGCTCCTCCATGCAGCTTTCATTTCCTACCTTCCATTCTTCTGATGAAGAATTTCTGTTTATGTTTATTTTTTTATTTCAATCCTTGTGTTACGTGTATCTGGTAAATTTCTGCATTGTTTCTCTGTATTTTTGAAGTTTCTGGAGTTCCCTTCAGACAACTGTTTAACTTATTTTTCTGAGAGGAAACAGCTGTTTCTCTGTGATCAGCATTAGTGCCTTATTTTTAAATTCTAAGTATCATAATTTCCTGAATATTCTTGATGCTGTGTACAGGCATAATAAATTATAAGGTATTTATTCCATTCTTTACAAATGATCTGTGTGCTTGATTTTCCTCAGTGGGTCTTCCAGGGACTTTGAACCCACTGCTGCTTGCATCACCTCCACTCTGGCCTCTGCAGTCCCTTCAGGACTAGCGTGCCCTAAGCCAAAGTTCACCATCATTCCTAGGGTGGCTTCTATGTTGGTGGAAATCCCAGCCTGGATGCACCTGAGGGAAGCCCAAAGAGTGTGCCAGGTTGTGGGGGACCCAAGCTCAATTCCTGTCCTATTGACCCAGACAGGGACCTCTCCACATTCCCTGCATGAGCAGGGTAGTTTCCCTACTGCAGCAGGAGTGCCAAGAGAATACACAGGACTTGTTCAAGAGCCCTGTGTTGCAGAGGTTGCTGGGCTTCTCATTGCCAGGTAGCCGCACATCTCTCAGGAGGTCCCTGAACAGGGTGCTTTCCTGGCTAGAGGGAACTGTGCTGGAGCTAAGACTGACCCTTTCCCCCAAGAGCCACTGTGAGTGGAGGCCACTGAGCCCATTAGTATTGTCAGGACTGTGGACAACACTTGTCCAGCTCCACACAGCTGAGAGACCTTCCTGACTACAGCAGAGGTGGAAAAGTCACAACTGGACACATGGGTGTCCAACTGGCCCTGGGGGCTTCTGAGCCCATCTCAGTTGTTCAGTACACGTGCATCTCCTGGCCAAAGAGGCTGCAACCACACACTTTGGTGAGTATCAGCAGGACTGTTTCTACACCTGAACCCAGCAGCATACCTTCTTGTTCTGTTGCTGATTGTCAGTCTTAGCTCTCAAAGTGATCCTCCTAGGACTTGGGCAATACAGTTTCATAATCTCCTAACAAACTCCTGAAGGAACAAAGACAGATTTTGTCAATAAAAGAGTACAGAAATTTTGATGTGTACAGATAATAGTAGGTAACTTTTTCCCTCTATCTTACTGATATCCACAGTCAGTGTCTTAAATTGCAACAAAAAGGCAACGAACTTGTTTATCTTTATTGGAGTTGGTATATGTCTTAGAAGTTCTTACACTGTACATATAGGAAGGAACATTAAAAACAAATGACATGGACACCCAGGCAGGTCTGTGCACACCCTACCAAGGTCCTGAGTCATGTGGAAGATGCAAAATCACCCTACTGCAGACAGGCAGGTCTGCCCATGCCCTAGTGAGGTCCTGACTCACACAGAACATGCTGAACCAGCCCACTGCAGACAGGCAGGTCTGTGCATGCACTACCAAGGTACTGAGTCACATAGAACATGCTGAATCACCCCGCTGCAGACAGGCAGCCACCTGGTTCCACACTACAAAGACACAGAGGACACCAGACCACCAGACCAAGGCACTGAGTCCTGCAGTTCCCGGCCCAGAGGTAGGGGCTTCTGAGCCACCATCCCACTGCTCCTGCTACAGAGAAAGGGGCTTCCAGGCCACCATCCCTGCCACCACTCCTGCCCCAGAGGGAGGGGCTTCTGAGCCACAATCCC
>NW_004625049.1:33049-44302 GCF_000247695.1 Heterocephalus glaber
ATATCTTGAAAAATTAAAAAGGAATTTAGATTCATAGTGAGGAGTGGAATTAGGTTTGGCAGTGTTACAGGGTGACTTGTTTTCCCAACCATCTTTTCAGGGCTCCCTTGACCTTGCTGTTCCTCAGAGAGTAGATTACAGGGATCAGCATAGGGATGACGATGGTGTAGAAGGCTGACACCAACATATCATGGTCAACTGACCTGTAGGATTTGGGTCTCATGTAGATGAAGATGGCAGAGCCATAAAACAGTCCCACCATGGTCAAATGGGAGGATCAGGGGCAAAGGACTTCTTGCAGGCTTCTGTGGAGTGCATATGCTGGACAGCACTGAGGAGGAGGCTGTAGGATGTCAGGATGAGGGACAAGGGAATCAGTACTATTAGGGTGCAGTAGATGTATGTGACATTTTCAAAGACTGAGGTGTCGCTGTAGACCAAGCACTCCAGTGTGGGGGCCTCACAGAAGAAATTATCACTGTCATGAGCACAGCAATAGGTGAAACTCAGGGTAGCAGCAGTCTGCATGAGCCCATCAGCTGCCCCCAGGAAGCAAGAGCCCATGGTCATTTGTGAGCACAACTTTCTGCTTATGAGGTTTGGGTATCTTAAAGTGTGGCAGACAGCCACATTGCAGTCATAGGACATAGCTGCCAGGAGGAAAGTCTCCCCACCACCCAGGGTGAGGGAGACAAAGATCTGCTACCCACAGGCAGCTGGGAAGATGGAAGTCTTCCCAACAACAAAGCCATCAGCCCTCTTGGGCACAGTGGTGGAGACCAGCATGAGGTCCATGAGGGAGAACTGACTCCGTAGGAAGTACATGGGCTTGTGCACCCTGGGGTCCTTGTGAATCAGGAAAGCCATGAGTGTGTTGTCCAGGAGGGAAGCAATGGCTACAGCAAGCACTAATGTGAAGTGAAAAATGTGGAGTCTCATGTGCCCAAAGAGTCCCAGGAGAATGAAGTCTGTCATGCTGTTACTCTTCTCCATGCTTCCTACTGGGTGGATTCTGCAAATGAAGAAGCAGAGAACAGGGTGGATTATATCATCTAGAAGTCTTATTTCACAATTTGTTTATATTTACTGGATATGAAATTGAAGGTATTATTCAAAATCCTTCCTCCTAACCAAGCTAGTGTATATTCCACACAGGAATATATTGGTAGGACATTATGGATAAAAATATATTTTTAACTATTAGTTTTACCAAATGATGGGGTTAATTTTATTCTTTTGAAATTACTTGTTGTATCAGTATTGTGTTTTTGTTCTGTATGCCAGAACAAAAACAATTGGGAAGAAATGGTGATTTAGAATTTTGTGATTTAGATATCTTTGTATCACAGATGATTTATTTTTAACTTTATAGAACCTTAATATTTTCAAAATAATTTCCTCAAAAAATGAACAGGAGTTAAATTTATTTCACTGTGGTTTCCAAAAAATGAAAAACTTCATAGAAGGACAAATGAAAGGACTTTCTTCCTTCCATCAATAATAACAATATCCCAAATGAATTGAAGTTTCCTTATTCTTTCTCTCATTAAATAAACTTTTATTTCCCTGATTTTCAAAAGGTAATCCTGATTGCTGCCTGATTTTATAAATGCAAACATTTTTGTTCATTTCCTCCTGCTCTAAGATTTTCATCATCGATTCATCCACTCCCCTTAAATAAAATTGAAAGTTCTTTCCCAAATTGGGTTTGGGGTTTAGACATGTCTAGCATGTTACCCTGACTCTACTGTCATGGTTACCTACAGAAGCAAATGAATGTGAAAGGGAGGCAGGAAAGGACTTTGATGTTGATGAAATGCTGTACTGACCAGCAGGATCTCCAGGGAGAAAGGAGGTTAAAGGGTGCAAATAACATCAATGGTTTCATCTCTGTGAAGCATCACCATTACTCACAAGGAATGAAAGAGACTTGAACAGAAAAACATATTTCAGATATTAATATTGCTATTTGACCTATTTTTATTAAGTGATAAATTAATAAAATAGTCAAATACAAAACAATATAAAAAATCAGTAACTTTTCCACATACCTATAACAAACTGGAGGAAGGTGCCATCAAAGCAATCACATTCATGATAAGCATTAAAAATTTACTTAAAAATAAACTTACTTGAGAAAGGGAAAGATGTCTGAGCTGGGGATTTAGTTCAGTGGTTCTACCACCTGCCTCACAAGCAGAAGGACCTGAGTTCGATCCCCAGTACCAAAAAAAGACAAAGAAAAAGAAAGATGTCTGCAGCGAAAATCACAAAATGCCAAGGAAAGAAATAGAAGACAAAACAAAAACAATAAGAATGATTCCCCATGTTCTGGGATTGGAGGAGTTAATATTGTTAAAATATCATATGTCATTCTTCACAATTTTAGGAAAAAAAGCAGTCCTAAAATTTATAGAGAAGCACAAAATTTTCTGAATATTCAAAGCAAAATGAGCAAAAAGAACAAAGCTGGAGGCATCATGATATCTCATTTTAATATTTAATAAAATTGATTCTCCTAGGAGACACAGTCAAGTTGACTAAGTCCACCAAAAGGAGTACAGCCTTATTTAGAAAGTTTTTCAGGCTGAAATCTGTTACACATTAAGTATGCAAGGTGATGTTTTAGTCCTTACCATTTTCTGTATTCTACATTAATAACAAATATATAAACTCATGAAGACCAAAAGGGCCTACAGCTGCCAGGACCCAAGTCCCCTCTTCTCCTAGAAGAAAAATGCACAAAGGAAGGCACCTCTTGTGTCCATGGGCAGGGCAGAAAACCTCTCTGAAAGGACAGTTCAGACTGATTTCATTTAATGCTTTAACTACGTCAAGATCTAGAGGCCATTCTGTGGAACATGCCTGGCCTTTGATTCCTCAAGGTACAGAAGTGGTTCTGGTTTCTTCTAATCTGAAAGATGACTCTGTGAGACCTCTGGTGCTAAACAGATTAGGAAGCACCAGAGCCCACTTCCTACAGAGAGCTCTTTTTCATGTCAGAAAAGGTGCACCTGCAGAAAGGTGGTGCCAATGGCACAGTGCATGGCTATGTTAACCACGTGAGCAGTCGAGGGTCAGCGGACACAGCAGTGCATTGTATGCAAGCACCACTGTGACAACTGGTCCAGTACTGGACATCAGTGTGGGTTCTGATTTTAGTTAGTGATCAGCCAAACACCAGAGACTCTATCAGCTCATGTATCTGCCACTCTACTCCAGTACTGCCTTCTATTTAGTAGCTGCAGCATCTTGTCCTGTGCCTTATTTAAAGTATGTCCTGTATGGATGTCACAGCCTCCTGAGCCCTGGCCTGCAGTCTCCACTGCCCCTATTTATCATGATGAATCACCACCACACCCGATTTTCCAGACAGAATTCACTGAGGGAAGAACTCTGGCCCTGGGAGTGAGATCCTGGGGTAGAATCATTGCTCTGCAGTCAGCTTTTCCAAATTAGAGTAATTACAGGAAGTGCACCACTGTGCATACATGCACAAGTTTATGAAGTATAGGTAACATTATTTCCTACCTGCACAGTTGGCTATGAATTTTTAGACTTGATGAAAACTGAAAACACTATCACAGGTAGAAAATAGTCATTGTTATCATTTTTCTATGAGATGCAGAGCAAGTTACTTAACCTTGTTTGTATTTTTTACTTACATGTATTAAATTGTAAATATATTAATCAATGAACTAAATGACATTTTACATATGAAAGGGTTTTAAATATTTTCCATGTCATGTTGTATATTGGAACAATATTTTAATTTTTTAATTTAATTTTTTAGCCTAGATTACATGTTGCTACTTTTTTTCCCTAGAAGCTTAAAAGATAAAGCAAAATTTGTGAGTTAGGGGATCTGACTAAGGGATATGGCAATATGAACTTGAATTCTTTCATCTGAAATGAACAAACTCCACATTCTAAAGGTTATAATTTTAGAATAAATGAAAAAACAAACAAAAAAAGAATAAATGTTTTAGTCTAGAGGTAGAAATAGAGGTAAACAAAGGATTTGTATGTAAGAGATAGAAAAAAGTGTTAAACACAGAAACAAATGCATATATTGATACACACAAATATGAGTATAAGTAAAATAGTACTTAAATTTGGAGCCATGATTCTGAAAGTGTAGCAAATAAATAAATAGATAATCTGTAGTTTCAAGAATTGCTACAAATAATATTTAATCAATTTTACTTTGTGGAACTCAATTCCAGTCACCTAATTTAACAGAAAATCAGTTTGCATACATTACTTTATTATTATTCTTGTATAAAGCTACTGCAGGTTCATAATGTTTGCTATATCACCCAAAACCATTTTTAAAATAAAAGATTGTTTTATCATTATGAACAAATAGCTGTATTTATTTGATATTTGAAACATTTCTCAATTAAAATGCTAAGTTAACTGAAAATTATGAAAAAGTGGACAGAGGAATATGGGTAATTTTTTAAACTTAATTTGGAGAGTGAAAATGTAAGTCATTAAGTAGGATAGCTGTTATGTGAATAAAACATTTTTGAAAATATTGGTACCCAAATAGGAAAACTATTGAAACTGCAGTAGTCATGAAAAATGACCTGTGTTTTCATGTAACTACATATAGAGAAAATTGTTATTAAGTTACCTACCCTCATCAGAAAGATGATTTTGATATATTTAGAGGTAAAAATCCTCAAATAAGTGGCCAGAAATGGACACGAAATGACATGGGAGGGTGTTGTACTGTTACCTTTCTCTCTTATTTTTCCTGTTTTCTTTTAAAATTTATTAATGAATTTTTATTAGAACATATTTATAAGTAATGGAAATTAGTTTCTTTTAAACCAAAAAGGAGAAATTTTTCACTACCATGGGCAAGGAATACTGTCTAGTTCTAGATCATCCATTACAGAAAGCAAGACTTGTTTTGATTTTGCTGTCTGTGGTTTAGAGGTACTAGAGTTTCATTCAACAATGTCCTTTTGCTCTCCTTTTGCCTCTTGGCTTTCACAAAGAAACTGTATCTATGTCCTCAAGGTATTGATATAATATAGTGAATATCACAAAATAGCCACAGAATTGATTTTTTAAAAAAAAAATAGTCCATCACTATGAGCACAATCATTTGACTGAATTGCTTTTAAAGAAGAATTTTTGACCTTATGTTTCTGGATGTACATAAACTCTGTCTTGTATGTTCAAAACAATATAGATGGCAGGAAGTCCTTAATTCTCTAACATTTGTTAGACACAATTTTACAAAGATATTTGCAGTTCAAACTTCAAATGACTTCCTAAAAATTAGGAAAAAAACTCCACCAAATTAGACTCACCTTTGTAGGAGAAAATTGTCATTGATGATATCTGTATGTATATAGCAGTAGCTCTCTTCCATAGGTTGATTTTAAACATTTGCTTAGGTGAATGCCATGGATGCTGCTCTTTGCTTTTAGCCTCATGCCATGTTCAGGGAAAAGTCCTACAGGACCACTAAAAGTTTTCTCTATCTATAAATGACTTTTCTTGGAAAATTTCACTTTAACCATGAAATAACTTTGGCAAGGGAACACAGAAACAATGTTTTATGTGGATAAATGAATCCAATAAAATAATGTAGCACCCTAATTCTGCTAAAGCAAAACATCTGTGGATGAAGTGAAAAGTTGTGGCACTGTTAACCATAGCAAATCCAATGAATTGTGAAAAGGGAAAACTGGAATTCTGCTAATTGATAATCACTGGGTTCAACAAATGTGACAAAAGTGCATGAAAGAGGTTAATTTTCTGATATTATACAATGATTATAAAATATTTTTTATTAAGCATCTCTAAGTGCTGGTGAATATGCCCCATATTTTAAATATATTTACACATATTTTATCTTTGAAACAGCATTTGAACTATTAACTTGTACATACTACATGAATGCTAACAACATTTATGGTTTTCAGTAATATATCTGTATTAAACCAGTACAGGGTGGCTGAGTGAAGAATTTTGGTTTTAAGGTCTCCTTACACAGGAATTTCTCAAACTTTAGGGAAACTCTGAATTCATTTGAAGCCTTGTTAATTACGTTTCGAAAAGGCTTGCCTTAATTCACAATTCAATGTGAATTTTGACAGCATTCTAAACTAGATTTCAATGCTTTGTTAGCCTATGAACCAATCTTTTGGATGGTAAAGTGATTTTTGTTGTTGTTTGGTTTAGTTTTATATTTTGTCCTGTTTCCATTCTTTATCCATTTCATGATTTTGGATAACCATTGTGAATAAATTTCATGTTCTCCTACAAAATATTCATAATAAAATTGCTTACACTGTAACTTTGTTAGAATGAAAAGAAGCTTTACTAAAGTATTGGAAGACAGTCTAGTCTTAGTAAATGCTCCTCTGATATTCATTGTTATTATATTGGGGTTTCTTCAAATGGGAAAAGTATGTATAAAGCAGTGTTTAAATGGATTTTGGACTATGTATATTCAGCAAACTTATCTATAACAGAAAATAATGCAAACAAAGTGTAACTTTGCAAATCTAACCTCTAACCAGAGAATTTTAAAAATTCTCTTTATTTAAGTCTGTTCAAAAATTATTTAGTTTTCTGGGTGAATGCATCTGGGTTTAATAAACTACTGAAACTTTTCTATAAAAAACTATAATAAAGAACTAAAGACAGGGACTTCACAAAACAGGGAGAAACAAATAATAAAAAGTTTACATTCAGAAACTATTTTGAATATTTTAAAATTTCACATTCAATTGCATTGTGTTTAGTTCAGTATTCCAAAATATTATTACTGAATGTGTTTGTGTTTTTATACAAATTTGGTCAAAACTCCAGGAGGCAAATGACTTGGTGCCTTTGCCTCATGCCTAAGTGCACAGCTCAGAGGTCTGACTGCTCTCTCCATACACTCTGAGCATTGGGATTAGAAGGAGGAGCTTAGACTTTTGCAATTCCCAGTGGCACACAGACTGATGTTCCGTAATCCATGTTGCTGGGTGTGCAACACCCCTGAGCATGACCCATGAAGCCATGAGTGTGAGAGGCTCCACATGCCATGGACCTTTGTGACTCTCAAGGTGCACAGGCCAGGACCTGTAGGCCAACTGAGTACCACTCACTGTGTTGTGTAGACCTGCCATGTCTGCAGGGCCCTGGACTGAAGACTGTGGTCTCAGTGCATCCTGCCCCATCAGTGTGGCACTGTATCACTGAGGCTCTGCTTGGAAGAGGGCTGGACAGGCACATGGACATTCACTCCAGACCCCTGTCCAGCCCATGGTGCACAGACTTATGTCAGCAGGCCAATATGTGCTGCCTCCTGGCACAGCCTGGTAGATGGATTACTGAGGCTTGAGCCTCTGCCCCACACTCAGGCACACAGAAGAGTCTGAATGCATTCAAGTCTGTAGCCAGCTTTGCCCCATGGAGCGCTGCAGCTCTGCCAGTGAGAGGCCCTTTTTCCACTCTGTCATTTTTCCTACCCTTGAGAGCAACTGACACAGGCTCACAGAATGAGTGATTGTACAACCAAGAACAAGCTCTTATCCACCTACCTCTCCAGGAAAAATTTAAAATATTTTATCTCCTCCTTTTACCCATCCATTACATTATTTTTAACTTTGTTGTGCTTCATGTTTTGTATTATAATTAATGAGATATTGTCTCTCTCACACATCTGTTTATTATTCTAATTTTTATGATTAAATTGACCAATAATTTTTAACCTTTCAGGCTATTTTATGATATTTTATCCCCATCTCTTTTGATCCTGGTAAAATTATTATAGTTGTTACAGTTTTGCTGCTTTGGGTCTATAGTTAGTTTGTTTCTGTACTGTGGTTGCTACTGTTTGATTCCTTCCTATCAAATGGAGAAGATCTAGCCTGGAGCAGTGGACACACTGGTGGCTGCTTTTTAGGTGGCCCTCAACCCTTCCACTTAAGACAAATCAGACCTAACCCAACCACAACTAGTCCCATGTCTACCTATCACCTACTCTCATTCAAAAGAATAGTGAAAGGCCTCTATGATACCACATCTAAAAATAATCATGGCTAAGGAGAACCTCCACATTCACTCTCTTTGCAACAAGAGAGAAATATCTCAATGGTGGCAAATGTCACACCTAAAAGGACTTTACAGTGACAGACAGTGACACATTATAGACAAGAATAAAGGACCAGAAAGGTAGTGCCACACATAATCTGTTCTCAATAATACTCTTGTATGAATTATTAGGGGGGACCCCAATTTTGCATGGTCCATGCAAACACTGTGTCCTTCATCCTCTAAAAGAGTATGGACCATATCAAAATCCACCTTGACAGGGAGAGAACCATAGGGAAACTACACTCTCAAGTTCATTTATACTTAATTTTAATAATTCTCAAGAAAACACTAGTAAATCACACGTTGTTAAGTGAAAAATTTCCAAATGCTGCCAAGTAAATGTGGAATTGATTCTCAACTCAAGTGGAAATCTCAACATATAAACACACAAAAACCATGAGAAAACAAGGTACAAAATGCTCCCATACCTAAATCCATTGATATAACAGTTAATGCAATGTTGGACAATGAATTAAAAAATTGATTCTGAAAACAATGAATTCCAATAGATAAAATTTTTAAAATGGCAAGAATTGAGGCGTAAAATACAAGCTATGAAAAAGCATCTCTACTGAGAAAAAAAAACAGTTTTGGAAATCAGAAGCTCAAAGTTGGTTGGTGCATATCTATAATCTTATCACTCATGAAGCTGATCAGACAGATTGTGAGCTTGACCCCAGTCTTGTAATTTTACAACTTAATGAAACTCTGTCTCAAAATCTTTGTGAAAGTGCTCGCAATTCTGTGTGAGGGTGTTATGTTCTATCCCTTGTTTTGAAAAAACATTCAGTAAGTTAAACAAATAATTCAGTTGAAAAATCTCATCACTAGATCAAGCAGAGGTAAGGATATTGGTACTTGAACATAAGATACAATAATACAGAAAAAGACCATATGAGAATCTACAAACATTAACATTTTATAGAACATTAAACTCAATTCAAAAGCAGTGGAAAATATAGCGTTTTCAGCAAATGGCACTAGAACATCTGGTTTCCATATATAAAAAATTAACCTCAAACTTTTATTTCCATACATGAAAATAACTTGAAGGGATCTATGAACCTAAATATGAAAGCCTAAAAGTATAAAACTTTAAGAAGAAATTATAAGGGAAAATGTTTATGAATTTACAGTAGGCAAGAATTTCCTAGGACATAAAAAACATGATGTATAAAAGAAAAAAATTGATAAATGAGATTCCATCAAAATTTAGAACTTTAAATGACATCATTAAGAAAATGAAAAGTAGTTTTTAAACAGACCAAATTTATAATGCATATAACCTATGAACAGAATATATAAAGAACACTTACAGCTCATTAATAGACAACCAAACTAAAAAGTAGACACAAGAAGATGATAAATAGCCAGTATAGCACAAGGAAAGGTGTGCAACTCTGGAATCAGAAAAATGCTAATCAGTACAATAACAAGATTGAATTATACACTCATTAGGGAGATGAAGTTAAAAGTTTTAAAAGCTTTGTCATGACTTTTTCTTTTGGTTGGATTCTCCCCCTTTCTGTTTAATATGTCATGCCCAGTGGATTCACTCTGCTAGGCTTCCTGGGGTTGTGATCCTTATTGTCTTTTCCTAGGATATTGTGTAAAATTTTTTGGAGTATGGGTTTGGTATTCATGAAATTCTTAAGGTTCTCTTTATCATGAAAGTATCTTATTTCTCCATCAATTTTGAAAGGTTGTTTTGCAGGGTACATCAATCTGGGTTGGAGGCTGTTTTCATTTAGGAATTGAAATACATCACTCCAAGCTCTTCTTGCCTTGAGGGTTTGCATTGAGAAGTCTGTTGTGATTCTTATTCTCTTTCCATTGTGTGTGATTTGTTTCTTTTCTCTCACTCTGTATAGAATTTTGATCTTCTGTTGGGTTTCTGGAATCCTAATTATTATATGCCTATGTGTAGATTTTTTTTGTTGATCAAGGCTAGTTGGAGTGCTATATGCCTCACTTATCTGTATGTCAAGATCTTTTCCCCTGCTTGGGAAGTTTTCTGCCATCACTTCTATGTACAGATTTTTTGATGTCATCTGAACTCTCTCCTGTTTCTTCATTGACCCCCAATCAGTCTTATGTTATTCTTCTTTGCGTCATCTAGCAGCTTTCTCCTGGACTGCTTTCTGGATTTCTCTCTGGATTTCTCTCTGGATTGCTTTCTCCTGGTCCCTTAAAATTTTAAAGCAATTTTTCTTTTCCTGGTCACAAATTGCAATCGTATGTTCTATATCTGAAATTCTGTCCTCACATTGGTTCATTGTGTTGTGTAGATTTTCAATGGAGTTTTTCATCACCTGGAAATCTGTTTGTATTTTTTTATGGATTCTATTTGTTTTCTATGTTGGGATTCCATCATGTTCCTCAGCTACTCTGTTTTTTTTTTATCTGTGTCCTCTAGATTTATTAAACATGTCTTGCACTATGGGCACAATCTTTGCTGTTATCTGAGAAAGTATTTCTGGTTTCATTTATTCCAGATCCTCTTTTGTTCAGGGAGTCCAGTTGATTGAGCATCAGATTATTCCATCTCTTTTCCCATTGGGGTTACTGTAGGTGATCTGGAAGTCTGTTTTTGAGGCTTGTTTACATGTCTTCTCATTTCCACGGTGGAGGGGGTGTGCTGCTGGTGCTCACATGGCTCACCTCCTCTGCCCTAGGAGTGGTGGAATGGCAGTTGGGTGCCTCTTCCAGGGTGCTGGGATTGGGTTACCTCCTCTGCCCTTGGAGTGGTGGAGTGGTGGCAGGGAGCCTCCTCCTGGGCACTGGTATTTGCTTACCTCCTCTGCCCTAGGAACTGTGGAATGGTGGTGGGGGTCCTCCTCCTGGGTGCTGGGATTGGCACACCTCCTCTGCCATAGGAGTGGTGTAATGGTGGCAGGGAGCCTCCTCCTGGGAACTGGGATTGGCTCACCTCCTCTGCCCTATGAGCCATGAAATCCCTCAAGCCAAATTTAATAAGAAAAGTTATAAAAACACAATATATTTAACAGAACCATCTAACACAAATCTTTAATCATCATAAATTATATGCAATGAAGTTTGATGCATTGTGTTTTAAAACAAACATCAAAGAATATAAAGAAAAGCTCCAAGATATCACTTATGATTAAATTCAATACTCTA